>BOPP01000058.1:4618946-4639977 GCA_017312745.1 Gryllus bimaculatus | reverse complement strand
TTATTTATTTATTTATTTATTTATTTATTTATTTATTTATTTATTTATTTATTTATTTATTATAAAATACAAATTGGCTTCTGAATAAGTCAACCGGCTGAGGTAGCTCAGGGCATCCATTGATGTGGATGTCCTAAAGTTCGAGCCCCAACGGCAGCACGATTATCGACACAACTAGCTACAGAGCTGGGTCGAATACAGACGCCCTCTGAAGGGGAATTCTAGCGGCTCACTGCTCTGATCGGCTGTATTTCGTGATTTCTCCGAACAATGCCAGTTGAATGCCGGAGAAGTACCCTAACAAACGGGCCACAAACCGCGCGCGATATTTCCTTCCTCTTCCTTGACCGATCCTCGCCCCTCGTTTTATCATAAAATGACACTTACATGCAGAACACTGCCATTCATATTGGGAGACCAGACGGGAGCGTAGAATTGGTCTCAGCCGTGTCGATGTCACGCTTGTGGGAAATGCCTGATTAGAATTATTGATTGATTTCCAGTGAGTCTGGGCGTCAATTGCTAAGGTCATTAGTCTCCAGAGTATAATGCATGTTTTTGCTCGGTAGTCGACGGTGGTATTTCCACCGTGGTATGGCAAGATCCGGCGCTTACCTACCGTCGGCTGTTTTTTTTCTCAGCCAGGTATCTCCGATCAGCGTGGTACCACCACAGCCGGGACAAATCTCTAAGCTCCGGATTGGTTTTTCCAACATGTGTGCTAAAGTAGGGAATGTAAGTTTAAGTGTGTGTAAGGGATGAGGATAGGATAAGGAATAAAAATGAATGATCGCAGGGGGCAAGTGGCTCGTTTGTTAGGGTACGTCTATATCATTGCCTGGCATTGACTGGAGAAACGAAGGTAAACTATCGACGGTAAACTATCGCGGGAATTTTTCCTCCTATCAGCGATAGAACACGACCTAGCTATTCGTCTAGTATCAAAAATCCTGCCACCGCCGAGTCTCAAACCTAGGACCTCCCGGTCAGAGGGACTACAGTGATATCAACTGATGCCCTGAGCCACCTTCCCCGGTGCCTGGTTGAGGAAAACCCCGCTAGGCTACGCGTAGGTCTCTCCGGATCTCCCCATTCAGCGGGCGAACATCACCGCCACGTCCCACGACAAATGATCGGGACTAATGATCTTAGCAGATGACGTTCCAGGAATCATTAATCAATTATTTCAATGCATAAGCTTCTTAATACCCATTAGTGAAGATCTAATAAGTCAGTGATGTAATAATGACGAAGGGCAAATGATGGAATTAGAGACACGGGAAACGGGAGATCGCAATCACTAACCCGATTTGTCCACCCCTAATTTCAAATGGCTTCAATTGATAGGGGATCGAGACGGCCCCCTCAACGCAGTGAGTGGCTTCTCTAGCTCTCATGCTATGGACCTTCTCCAATAGAAGTGCAACATATTACGAGACTTGTACTTATATTCAGAGCCCCTACAGTACCGAAAATTCTTCTTTACAAAACACTAGTTCTTTTAACAGCCTTTTAGGGCAGTGAAAATGACTTTCAGGTCCAAACGATGATATGTAATATTTTATGTTTCGAAGGAAATTACAATACGTAATGAAAGGCTCAACCCATAACGTATGAATTAATTACTATTACTTTTTCTTGTCGCTTGTTTTCCACGATTCTTTTTTACTTAAAATAAAAATAAATGTTGTTAATTCATCATCAGGGCTAGGATTTTCATTCAAATGCACAATTTTCACAATACAGCCCATTAAAACTACACCATATTTATAAGAACACATTGCCTTTATTCGAGCATAAAACTTAATGACACTGTGGAGCCTTTCTTGAGTACGTTATGAATATATTCTAGAGATTTCATGTAAAAAAAACTCTAAAAGTTAAATGATTCTTTTAAAATGTGCAAGATCGGGAGTTTGACAAGATAGATCGTGAAATATCAATTTAGAGAAAATTATGTGATGTTCTCGAACTTATAGACGCACAGACACACAGACGTTGGGGAAAAAGCTTTATCTGCTTTTGAGACAATCCAAAGCGCGTATTTCCATAAAAAACTCGACTTTTATTTTTACATTATTACTTTAATTTGCTATACTATGTGTAGATGATTCAAAATTGCTTTCCAATTCGCCAGGATTCACATGTTTGCGTATCACGCGAAAAATATTTGGAAACCTCCCTCGTTTTGATATTATGGAAGAAATATTATTCGGACAGAACTGCCAGTCAGATCTTTATAAAAAAGTCTCACGATAGGATATATTGTTCTTATTAACATTATAAACGTGTAATATTATAAACGACGCACAACAATATATAGATAAGGTACATTCTACAAGAAAATAAAAACTGTGTCGTGACATTTTATTGAATTTGTATAATTACGAAGAAAATATTCCAATAAAATCTGTAGTGTATTTTAGAATCCAATTAAATTGTCGCAGCAGACTCTAACCCAGGCGTCATTCATGATGGTTTGCTTACGTCCTGGGATAAAAATTGTTCTCGCCTATGCGTCCTTACTTCACTCAAACCTTGCCCCCTATCCTATTTTTCGTGGTAGCCAGCATCGCAATCTAATTCCGTCTTTAATTATTATACATTTTATTATAAACACAAATGAAATGAATGCTTATTAATTTATTACGAATACTGTGTTATAATTTTTCACTTCCTGCATTTAGAAGAGGAGGTAGATAGGGGGAAGGGGAGGTAGCCGCAAGAGTTACGTAATTATTTAGGAGGACGGGAGTTCAAGCGTGCGTTACGGGTGTGTTACAGGGAGGAGAGGGAGTATTCCAAAAATACTCCAAATTTGCGTAACGTAATTTATGCGTACGTTACCAATAGGTTCCGGAAAACTCCGTTGTGGGACGCGGTCCGTGAGAGTTGACGCTTCTTTTTTACGAACGATTCCGAAAGCGAAGACGATAGTTAAAGATTTCCTGTGTATGCACAGAATTGCCTCGAGGGCTTCAAAAGTCACTCTGCGCAGGCACGCGATTCGTAAAACTCCGAAATTGCTCGTCAAAAGCAAGTGTGTAAATCAGGATTGCCATGCCGCTCCCGCACTTGTTACTTGCACGCCTGTAAATCCCTCTGACTCCGCTCGCATTTCCCCTCCGAACTCAAAAAGGGCTCTACATGTGCAGGCTGAAGCGGCGCGGAATGGGGAAATTTTGATAAAGATATTTTCAGACGAAAATATCTTTATCAGATTTTGTTTCATCAAACAACCTAGATTTGAATTATTTTAATATTCTTTACTACCATTCTTACCGCCTTCATGGTTGTCCCGATGATTAGCGTGCTCGCTTTCCATGGCGCAACCCCGGGTTCGGTTCCCGGCCGAGGTGCATTATAACAGTGCGCTATCCTTACAAAAGCCCCAGTATCTATTGCTGTGTGACCATGAGAAAGCCCACCCTAATGTTATGAAGACCAGAGTAGGCGCTGAAGGGATGTCTTTGTGCTAACCACACGAATCCCGTATCTCATGGGCGGTAGACTGGGCGACTACTGATCGACCAAGGCCCGAAGCGGGGTGGCGAACCGAAGGACAGGACTATTCTTACCGCTTAAGCTATTTCATGCTTGTATTTGTTTTTGATTCTGCCGTAACATTTTGTCAGAAGACAGGAATGTGTTTTAATGGTGCATTCTTTCCTGGTTTTTGTTTTTAATATGCATTATTAAATCATTCAGTAATTTGTTCCCCGTAGCAAAAATTAAAAACAAAATTACAAGTCTATAAAGTAACAGTTCTCATTTACGTCACACATGCATAGTTTTTTGTTTTATTAATTAGTGTTTCTTGGCGTGTCACCTGCTAAGGTAATTTCCCCTGTAAGTGTAGTGCTTGTTTTCATCGCATTAGATAGTGGTGATTTTTCCCCTCTGGATGGAAATATTCAGCGCCGTTCTAGATTGCGGCGAGCAGGGTTTTCCTCCAATCTGGGATAGCCCACCAACGGGGCCCCGCCCCAAACCGAACAAAATCTAAGCTCTCGAGTAGTCTCTCGACATGTGTGGTAGTATAGTGCATGTAAGTGTGTGTGTAAGTACGGAGTGACAGATCGCGCAACGTTCGTTGCCCGTTTGTTAGCGTAAGGCTTTCGCCTGGTGTTGATCGGAGAAACGACGGGAATTTATCAATCAGAGCAGCCGGACACTGAATTCTCCTCCAGGCAGCGTCTGAATTTGACCTAGCTCTGTCATTTGTCGAAAACCCTGTCTCCGTCGGGACTCGAACCCCAGAACGTTCCGATCAGAGGCACTACAGTTACATCAGTTGAAGCCCTAAGACACATCCTCAGCTGGATGGCGTGCTCCGGCGGTAATCTACACAACAGAGGATTTCCCCAAAAAGGAATCTCTCACCAGCACGGCAACGCCCTAGTCGGAACAACCACAAAGCTCCCGACAGTCCTCTCGTCATTTATGTAACTGTAGTTCTTGTTAGTGAAAGCAAGGAACGAGGATAAAACAAGGAAGAGGAAGGAATGATAGCGAGCGGTCCGTGACCCGTTTGTTAGGTTACTGCTCCGGCATTCTCCTGGTGTTGATCGGAGAAACCACGATAAAAACTACCACCAGAGCAGCCGGCCGCTAGAATTCTCCTCCAGACAGCGATTGAATTCGACCCAGCTGACAAATTAGGGTCGAAAACCATTCGTTGGGCTTCGAACGAAAGGATCTTCCGGCCAGAGGCATATCACTTGAAGCTCTGATCCATCGAGGGTGTAGGCTTTCGCGGCCGGAGTCAGTATTTACTAGTCTGTCCGGGCGACGCCGCGTCCATGGCGAAGGTGCCGACCTTTCGGTCTTTACGCCCTGAGGTAGGTCGCAGAATGGCGACCGAAACGTCGGCACCTTCGCCATGGACGCGGCCTCACCCGGACAGCCTAGTAAATACTCTGATCCAACATTGCCGGTTCTTGCGTGGTGAAACTGATCTCAAAGCCCGCCCACCATGTAGCGCGGCCGCGCCGCCACGTCGGCGGCGTCCTCCACCTCCACGTCCAGGAAGGCCAGCAGGCGGCGCGCGGAGGGCGCGACCAGCAGGTAGGCGCGTGCGTCCTCCTCCAGCCAGGCGGGCGCCGCCCCCTGCCGCGACGCCTCGCGCCACACGCGCACCCACGTCCCCGCGCGCGCGTGCAGCGCTCGCAGCCACGCCCCCGCGGCGGCGTCTCCGCCGCCCGCCGCCGCCGCCACCGTCACGCCCCCCGCCAACTCCAGCAGCCCCAGCGCGTCGCTAGGAGGAGCAGGTGGCCCGGGGGCGGGGGCGGGGGCCAGCGGGGCGCAAGAGATCGCGCCCGCGCACACCAGCAAGCAGGCCGACACGCGCCGCACGCTACTTCCGGCGCTGCAATAACAGGTCAAATCGACCGAGTTTGATTATTGATTCTGGGTACGTATGGATTCTGGGAACTGTTATGTGAAAACGTAGGTTTCCGCGGCCAGAGTCATGTGGGTGATCTGGACTGTCCGGGTGACGCCGCGTCGAAGGCTGTGTTGCCGACGTTTCGACCATCCTGTCGTGGTCTTCCTCAGGGCTGGTATGGGCGGCGTCACCCGCACAGCCCAGATCACCCACCAACTGTTATGGTCATTATTAGGAGGCGGATTTTAATGAAATACCTTTTTTTCTTTTCTCTTGAGAATAATGCCGTTTAGTATAGAAATTCATTTTATATTAAAACAAAAAAAGAAATGACCCATTTATATAAGTCACTTGTTTTGCATTTTTCGTTCATTTTTACTTATCAGTGATTTTGTACCTTTTTACGCCACTTTTAATGCATTTTTTGCTGATGCCATTGATTTTAATATAATTTTAACGGTACTTGCTTCAAACAATATTTAAGGCGTGCAACAATTGTTCGCCACAGAATTCCTGAGAAGCAAATTCGATTTTTTTTGCTAATGTGTTGAAATGTCAAACGTTGTGAGTACTGTGTAATCTAAGGTTCTTGTGACGCCTGACGACGCCATTGTTAGTTCCGTCGTTTTCGCGTTAAATAAAGGCAGTGATTTTTCAAACCAAACAGAAAGAACAGTTTGAACAAAAAGTTTGCAAGCTGAGTTCTCTTGAACAATAGGAAGAAGCACCGGTTACATCAGTATGATACGCAACAGTTTGAGTTGTTTATCTGAAGTGTTTTTGATCAATTTTTTTTCATTTTGCTTTGTTTTGGTCCATTTTAAAAGCATCTAAGACCATTTTATTGATCAGTGTAGACAATGTTTTTGGTCATCAGAATCCGCCCCCTAGTGATTATCCTCGTTAGTGTAGCAAAAGTTTTTATTCGTGGATTTGTTGATTAGTGGTTTCGAGCGCATAAACAGCGAAGGTTAATACTCTCGTAAAGTGTAGATCATACTTTTATCAATGGAGGGGGAATGATCTTCCTCCGCTTGATGGTGAAATCCGGCGTCGACGTACCATCGGCTAGCGGGGGTTTCCCCAACTAGGTATCTCCCACTAGCGGCGCACCACTCCAAGTGGACAAGCTCTAAGCTCCCGACCGGTCCCTCGGCATGTGTGGTAGTGTAGTGTAAGTTAGTGTGTGTGTGTGTGTGTGATTGAGAGAGAGATAGAGAGAGAGATAGAGAGAGATAGAGAGAGATAGAGAGAGATAGAGAGAGATATAGAGAGAGAAAGATATAGAGAGAGATAGAGAGAGAAAGATAGAGAGAGAGATAAAGAGAGAGAGATAAAGAGAGAGAGATAAAGAGAGAAAGATATAGAGAGAGAGAGATAGAGAGAGAAAGATATAGAGAGAGATAAAGAGAGAAAGATATAGAGAGAGAGATAGAGAGAGAGATAGAGAGAGAGATAGAGAGAGAGAGAGATAGATAGATAGATAGAGAGAGAGATAGATAGATAGATAGAGAGAGATAGAGAGAGAGATAGATATATATAGAGAGAGATAGATATATATATAGAGAGAGAGATATAGAGAGAGATAGATATATAGAGAGAGATAGATATAGAGAGAGAGATAGATATAGAGAGAGATAGATATATATAGAGAGAGAGAGATATAGAGAGAGAGATAGATATAGAGAGAGAGAGAGATAGAGAGAGAGAGATAGAGAGAGAGAGATAGAGAGAGATAGAGAGAGAGATAGAGCGAGCGTTGAAGAGAGGACAAGGAAGAGGTAAGTCAGAACAATCGTGCCCGTGGCCGTTTGTTAAGGTACTTCCCCGGTAATCGCCTGATATTCAGCAGAGAAACCAAATACAATTACCGATCCTAGAAGCGTAATGTTAGAATTGTCCTCCTGGCAGCACCTAAACTCGACCTAGCCCTTCTTCTATAAATATTAGGCGAATGTCGAAACAGTACTCTTATAAACGAGCTACGGCTCACTTGCAGCGTTTTCTTCCCCTTCCTTGTCCAATCTTCACCTTTCACTTCCACACACATATAATTACAAGCGCTACATTACCTCACACATTGGCCAGTCTAGAGATTAGAGTTCATCCCTAGATAGTGCCTCGTTGGGGGAGATACCACAATGCTTTAAGGAAAACCCCGTAAGTCGACTTGAGAGTACCGCCACTTTCAGCGATATACAGTTACGTCCCCTACGAGACTAACAACATAAGTATTTGACTCTCCGCGAAACAATTACGGACTCGCTCGACTGTTTGAGAAGCCAGTACCTTCAGAATAATGTATCTGTGAAGTTGACATTAAAATTTCGTACGACGAAGATGCTCTGACTTTGCAAACCTTTGAAACAGCTTTTGAACGCGGACGAGTTATGAAATAGCGCTTCTTTTGTCCTTCGTAAATGGAGGTTACAAATGCTAAATTCTACGTACGAGATGTGGAGTTGTATTTTCGGCAGTATGTGAAAGATTTTAGTGGTCCTAACGTGCCCTACTTTGTGTGTGTGTTTGAAGAATTAATAAAATACGAAACAGTAGTTATTGTTCATGGCAAGGTCGATTATTTGTAAGTATTCGCTTGCCATCACTTCCCTTGAAATGTCTTATAAAAAAGTCACACAAAATGAAACGAAGTTGTCAGACCCAAAGAATTGACACGTGTTTCTCTATGAATGCCGATGCCCTGAATCCGAATCCGAAGCCAGTATTGCACCATCACCTTCCAGTTTCTATTTTTTTTTTAAATTTCAATTTGTAATGGCATGGAGGTTTGTTTGCGATTTGAAAACTATTGGAGGGCGATGAAGGAATTCGACATTCGTCATCGACATTCGTCAATCGACATTCGTAGAGAAACCTGAGACAAGTATTTAGGTCGGAGAACTTCTTTTTTGTGTGCCTAGTAATTGTTGAAAAAGTGTTTAAGGCAATATTTTATTTACACTTTTAAGGTAGTTGAAATGTTTTCGACTTGATAAGTGCAATATTATATATTAGTATATTTATTAACATTAGTAGATTTATTAACTGCTGAAAATATTAAATATATTACGTTAAATATTTAAAACTAACGAAGTGGATTATTTTCTTGAACTCAACGTAAAATAAGTAAACATTTCTGCAAAGCCTTGATGACCAGGAAAACGGCACAAGAAATTGAGAAAATTATGATTGTTTAAATAATGGCATTTAATAATATTCACTTTAATTACAATACTGTGGAACCGATTCAAATCTTTATTACTATATCCTGGAAAATTCTTTACTTTTAATCATTTAATCATAAAGGGAATAAACTACAAATTACACCAATACAAGATGATTTGAATGAGACTCTCAAGTAACCAATATGACTCATTGTAAGCTTTAAATGTATCTTCGTTGATGTCTAAAGCACGAAATCCCCATGCTTAAATCACCTTCAAAAAAATAAACAACTTGTAAATTCTTCAATACAAATCAAATCAAATGAGTTAAATAATCTTTGTTATTCTAATTTACAAAGTAATATACTGCATTCATTGAAATGACTATATTTAGAAGACTACCTGTGCCGTGAGAGACCTGGGCCTTTGTCGTGTGCTATGCGGCACCCGATACTCACAAATGATACAGCTGCATTGGAACTGATCGCGTGCTGTCGTGACAATGCAATTGCCTTTCCCCCAGATTGTATAAAACGAACTGACTGCCCTTAGAAGAGGATTGAGGACATCCTTTTTGAAGAAGCCTGGATAATAGCCAAGCATGCTAAAAGTGCTATCAGTTTCTTGATCTCGTTGTGCATGTCTCCGACGAAGCCAGTTCCAAATCGATGAACTATTTCTGAAACCCAACTCGACAGAATTGCAGGCACCGCCGTACTTCAGTGTATCGCTTTCTTATCGCTTTTCTGATCTTAAAGGAGTAATTAAGATAAGGAAAATTTACCGGAAGCATCACATCAAGTGTTTTTGTGAAGGCATATAATTTGCATGTTCTTGGGTTCTGCGCGATTTCTAGCATTGCAATGCTTTCTGTGAAGTAATTATCGTTTCCTTTTGTATGGGTAGAATACTTAATGCAATTTCTTAAACGCAAAGTTCACGGTTCGCAAAGTGATTTTTATGATTCCTTCCCTCTTTTAGGAATGACATTCGGCCACTGAAAGCAGAGCAACGCATTTTGCGTAATATAATTGGAAATACAAGACAACATACTTTATCTTGGTAAATGATGTGTCGAAAATAATAGGTTTGACAAAACTGGAGTTTAAAAATATTGTTATTATGAATTTTTAAAATTTATATTAGCAAAATGTCAACACGTCTAGTGTAATGTTGTCAATGAACAGTCATATCAATGTATTTCCAACCATATTTAGTCAAAGTTTTCTTCATACTGCAATATGTTCGTTTAAACCTAACATTAAGAAACAAATATATCATTGTAAAAGTGCTCAGGGACTTTTTTACATACAACTACGACGAAGTCTCATTTTAGGCAGTTTTCGACATAACATCTTCACACAGCAAGCACAGATATAATTTGAAACATAATAATTCATATAAATATAAATTCATTCGTAATTATTATAATTATTAAAATATTATTCATTCGTAGTCACTTCAAAATTATGATCACATATTCCACAACGAATATTTATATGATTCCAATTCATTCATTTGAGACCAAGACATTGACATTTTGCTTGAGAACTGTTTCATTGCGAGCAAAGCGAATTATAGAAAGTTAGGAAAAGGTAATGTCATATTCATCGATTTATTTTTAGAGACACTTGAAGTAATTCAGCAGATACGGCATCATTCAAACGGGAGCTTGAAAGTCATCACTACGCGGGCTGCCATCTGTTCTCTTTTTGGAGGACTTGTCCTCTTTTTTTAACATTGTGATCCTGTTCTCTCTCCTTTTTTAAATTAACATTAAATGTCCTTTTTGTCCAGTTGAATTGAAAATAATACTGGGATAAATTTAAAGTAATTTAATTAATTAAAGGAACTTCATATCTTGAATATCTACATTTTTACTCAAACACATGGTCAGCTTAACAGATCATTAGGCTTATTGTGATATAAAACTTATTTATGCTTATTGCTTGGTGGATAAAGAAGGTGATGTAACCAACCGGAAGCTTTCATTTCTAATGATGCAAAGTCTAATATGCTTTTTGAAAACTATTAATGGTTTGGTATTGTTGATACATTTATTATACATCGTGAAGTATAAACATGAAAAAAATCCTCATTTTTTAAGTAAAATCGCCTTCTTTGGGAAAACCTTTGCTGGTAACCCTGCACTACAGTGATGTCACGGGGGTGAAATTCGAGCTCCCGTTTGGATGACACCAAAGAAGCTGCTTAAAAGACAACCACCATTATAGACTATTTACTGAAGTGAATCAACTATTTTGAGACATTTTCGTGCACCGTGTGTGTGGAAAGCAGCTGCGCAGCGCTTTCGAAACGCAACATGCGAAGGGCGTCTCCCGACGTTGCGTTGTTGATATATTGATTATACATGGTGAAGTATAAAAATGAAATTTTGCCTTCCTTTTAAGTAAAATCGCCTTCTTTGGGAAAACTTTTGCTGGTAACCCTGCACTACAGTGATGTCACGTGGGTGAAATTCGAGCTCCCGTTTGGATTATAATGAAGGGACTGTTTAAAAGACAACCATCATTATAGACTATTTACTGAAGTGAAACAACTATTTTGAGAAATTTTCGTGCACCGTGTGTTTGAAAGCAGCTGCGCAGCGCTTTCGAAACGCAACATGCGAGGGGCGTCTCCCGACGTTGCGTTGTCGGCCAGTGGCACCACGGAATGCGATACGGCGTAAACAATGGCCGCGGCCCACCGCCCGCCCCGCCCTTGCCTGTCCGCAGACACGTCTCCAATTACTTCGGCTGCCATTGTGTTATGCATTCACGTGAAAGCAAATTGGGAACCGCTTCCAAGGCTGTTCTTTCGTAACAACTCTTAACTACTGTTAAGAAACTAAGCTGTTGTCGAGACTATGAATACTTATGAAACGTTGAATTGTGCTAGGTCACCCAAAACGTGAGATTTATGTCTGAAATTTTGGCAATCGCAGTTATAAATAAATTGTGTTATTTTTCTCTATATTTTTGTAGTATATGTTATTTTTCTTTCTCTCTGTTGCCCGGGCGTTAGATATATGTTCACTGCCCACCCTCAAATTGGGCTGGATTGTTGGACATTTTCAAGTTTGACACAACTTCGGCACCCAATGTTACCGACTGCTTTTGGACTCCCATGTTAGTCGCCGAGATACCAACGCAGTTTATATCTAAATTACACTTTTCTAGGCAGCCTCGAGTAAAAGCAATTATTGAAAGGTATGCATAGCGTGCTCAAAGTTCATTTATTAGCACTTGAGTTAAAGGTGAGATAATTTTCAAGAGTTTAAAGACGAGACTCTAACAAAGAAAACAAAATACTATCGTCTCACCACATGAGCTACTGCTGACCTTAATGTCAATACGAGTAAGTAACTTTAATTCAAGAATTAAAATAAAATGAAAGTCAGTAAAATCTAAAAAATAGTGTGACACGTAGTAAAAAATATTTTATTTTGCTCGTAAATTAGCGCAACTCCGCCGATCCGCTTTGTGATCTTTTCAACTCACGCAATAAATTATCAAC
The DNA here is from genome assembly GCA_017312745.1 of Gryllus bimaculatus. Classification (NCBI taxonomy): domain Eukaryota; kingdom Metazoa; phylum Arthropoda; class Insecta; order Orthoptera; family Gryllidae; genus Gryllus; species Gryllus bimaculatus. The sequence goes on along the minus strand of BOPP01000058.1, from coordinate 4,627,908 downwards.
TTTTCCACTGGATTATATGTTCATTATCATTGTTCATATGTTGTATTCCTTGACCAAAGTTGTATAGGATATGATAAGTCCAGAAATGTTTGGAGGTTTTAATTTTGCCGGATATTAAGCAGGGTTTTTTTACATCCCACAACCTTGATTATCCCTCTGATTATCTGCTTCTGCCTGCAAACATGGGGTTGAGGTAGCATGTCCCCCACACCACAGATACCGACTACTATGGTGCTAGCAGACCTTCTTCTGTACGATTACATCAAATTCAGCTCTCAACGTCTCTTGCATTTCCCGAAAACTTGCAAGTTGTGCATGATGCCATCTTCCCGTTTTCATTCTAGCTGTGCATTTCAAATTTCGTACCTTCTTTTTATTAAATGAAAGCTGTTATCTCTCCAATATATAGTGAAATCCATTCTTAATTTTTTCCCTTTTTTATCGTACCTCTTTTGTTTAAAACATTTTACAGGGAGACGAATATTAGGGACATTAAAATCGTTCTCTTTACAGCTTTAACATATATGATATTATATTATTCAAAGCTGTGATGCCATTTTATCAAATGTTCTTTTTTCACTCAACATTCATGAGTAAGTGGAGCAAAATAATAGATGCCCCGTTTAATATTATTGCTTCTAATTATCATTATAAATCTACTATTCAATGAGAATTGTCTAATCATCATATTCTGAGTTATGTTGTGACTAACTGAAAAAATATGTGCTCAGCGTTTGTCGTCGAAGTCCACTGTATCTGGGTTTACAGTTGGACGGAGGGACAGTAAGGTTGGAGGAGTACGAGTAGTCTGAGCAATATTTTCAAGGCTGTCGTTTGGGCCCATCATTCCAATGCAACAGTGCCTGACAGCTCTAGGTATCGTGATGTCATTAACGTACAAGTTTCTCCCTTCTTATCGTCAGTGTTAACAGCTAGAAACTGGCTCTTTCAACAAGTCAATGCGCCAAACAACACTATCATAATTGTGAAGGACTGATTTGAGAAATATGGCAGTCTGGATGTCTTGGCCTCCAAATAGCCGCGGTATGAACTCAATCGAAGCTTTCCGTTCCACGTAGAGACGTGGATACTTGACATGTTCCCATCGTCCTTAAGTGTGCTCATACTTGAGGACTTGCTGTCACCGTTTTGGCATCAGGTACTCCAAAGTACCATTTGCTACTTGAATCGATGGTTCGGCTAGTGTCCGCAAATCTACGCGCTGAAGGTGACTCTGTACGTTTTTAGATAGGTGCTCATAATTCATCAGTGTACTTGTGAATTTGAAAATTTCATTTAGATAAAGTTAAGCATGTTATTAATCAGAGCAGCTAACCGTTATAATACTCCTCTAGACAGCTGTTTCATCCGAACAAGATAGTATGGAAAAGCCACCACCGTCGGTATTAGAACCCTAGGACCCTGCAGGTACAGTAGCTGCAGTGTCACGACAATGCTGGCTGTAAACTAAACTAAACTAAGCTGGTGCTACACACTTTAATTCGAATGCCTCACGATTTACGTGTCCTTGTCCCTTGATTTATTCGATAGAACTGAAACGTTGAATCTTCTTTTTGTATCCATTGAATTCCTTGGAGTAATCATTCTGTTAAGGAAAATAACAGTTCAATTAATATCTATAAAACGTTTGTCAATGAATTAATCTCACGTTATCATATTTCTTTATCTCAACAAATGTTGAAGTTGAGTGTTAATTTTACGAAGTATATAATTCTTACTGTTTACTTTTAAAGGAAAGAAAGACAGGTTTTAAGCCAGGTTTTTTTTCCCTGAAATTTGTTGAATATTATATTTATATATTTTGTTTCTTGTCTCGTGAATATTCTAAGCTGTGAATGTTCTAAGATGTTAGAAGTAGAAGTGGGTTTTGAGAACGCTTATGCTACTCCATAATTGAAATATTCTTAATGTTTCTCCCCCTTTTCAGTCTTCTTTCACATCTTGCCCTACCGCACATTTCTGAACTCTTAGTAAAGAAGAAGAAGAAGAACCCTATCTGGATATACTCGTTGCCTGTGATTTATATGTATACTTCAAAAATTGTTATTGCACTGTTCCTATTAAATGTATTAAAATAGTCGTTTATGCAATTAGTTTATAATTTTAAGTTTTATTGCATGAGTACATCTTGATTTGTGAACTAGAGTCGTTAGGAGCAAGTTTTTAAATTTGCACTAACGCAATAAAGCAACATTTTAAATGAGTTGCCTACGCAATTTTTGTATAACAGTATTATAAATTTATAACAGAATTAAACTTAATTTTGAGAAAAAACTTTCTTGTGACGTCGCGGGTATTTGACACCTGTGCGAGATAACGGTGGACAGCTGTTCGTTTACATTTACCTCCCCCGATTCTCTCGCCGCCATTTTGCTGAACGTGTGATGACGCAATCATTCGTGCCGTAAAATCGAATACTTCATCATTTGTGTCCTAAATTGCCCGATTATGAAAGATTTCTTGCAGAAGAAAAGGACGTTTATAATGTTGGAATACAAAAAAAATGTATTTATGGACTTCATTTCTTTCAATGGCACAATTTTTGAGGAAGAAGAAAACAAAGGAAAAGTGGGGGAACGAAATCGCCTGATGTACACGTAAGCTTCCGAGGCTCAAGTTCACGACTTCGTGGCTGTCCAACTTTGATTCAATCAGTTAAATGTGTACCATTAAAATAATACTGTAATGTGTCATGGATATCCACGCAAATCCCAACAAATGACAGAACGTTTCCGGCAGTATTACAGCCGCGTCGTGGGCTGAGAGGCCGTATGAGGCGCGAGGACAATGCGGCGTGTGTGTGTGTGTGTGCGCGCAGGTGCGCTGCCCTGGTGCGAGTCGTGGCAGCAGCCGCAGCACGTGCTCTTCCAGCTGGCCAACGCCTGCTTCGTCATCTCGTACGCGGCGCCCTCCTCGGCCTACGGCGTGCTCTTCATGCACTCCGCCCTCATCTTCGGTGAGTAGACGTTAATTGCTCATTCAAATCGAATTAAACGTAGAATCGATTTATTTATAATTCGTTTTAAAAATAATTTTAACTTTACAAAATTGAATTCAGTAAAAAAAAATACTTCAATTATTTCATCTTCGTATTCAATAAGAAGTTCTTTGTTTGTTGTTTTTCCTCTGCTGGTGGTAACAAGTGAAATATATTTTTGGAAACATATTTTTCAAAAATGTGGCAAACAAGCCTTTAGAGAAACTTTTTTTTCTCCTATTGTCCAAGTCCCATTAATTTGACTTCAGTACATTTTATTATAATAAACTTTGGTGAGTAAATGCCTACTCTGGGGATTACAATCAATTTCTGAATTGGTTTCAGGATACCTCAAATCGAATCTGTAAAATCGTTTTATTTTAATTCGTTTTTCAAGTAATTTTAACATAACAGAATTGAAATGAATATTTTAAATTTAATTTCATTACACTTCAATTACTTCTTTTTCGCATTCAATTATTGGCTTTAAGTAAAATTTTCGTTGTATTAGCCTGTTTTGTATTAATGGTTTTAAATTTTATAATTGCATTGTATTTTCATTTTAAATAAAGGGAGTTCGAGCTGAAACGAATACATGAAATAACTCATCTTGGAAATGTGAACATTGACAATGTGAAATTAGTAATTGCCTTTGTACATCTAAAGTTCGTGCTGATATCGCTAAAACATTTTTCAGTAACTATTTTCGTTCCCAGTAATTAAGTCACTCAATAAATTGGATAAAAATATCTCAATTCGTGACATTTGTATCTTCACACATGTCATATTTTGTACGTATGAAAGTGTATATGCGTATGAGAGGAAGAGATATTTGATACTATAATTGTGTCTTGACAGACAATCGGGATTAGAACTTGCGAAAATAATTTTATGAAGAGGAATATCTGCGGTTTTAATCTCATTTATTATGTACATCACGTGAACTCGTAATGCAAGTAAATACAAAATGTTTGTTTGTACCTAATACACACATTTTATTAAATTATTTTCGTACATGTCAGACAGATCCCCATTTTCTTGCAAAGAGGGACGCTCATTTACTGGGAATACTGCCTTATTCTTATTAACGAAAGTTTATTTCTTTACAATATTCCGTATTCCAAGGTAGCTGTATCGATTTTCTTAATTCCTTGTTTAATGACATGGTTTTGAAAGGTACTATGAATTTGGTTAATTAATTCTTGTTAAAGAGACATTCTGTCAATGTATTTAAAATTTGTCAATCAAGTATTCCAATCACTAAAAGCAACTACACTTAAATCTCTTAATTGGGACATTATTGTCGGCTAACAAAACATACATACAAGTTGAAAAATTTTAACAATTTTTAATACTTGCTCAGCAATACCTCTGTGGGTGAAGGCTTAAAAATACGAAACCGCCAGAAAAAGTATCGAGACTTGTCTAAACTAATAAATCCCACATCAGTATTAACGTTAACTACGGAAACCAGATAGATCGTTCTACAAATGCAACGGAATTTGTACTAAAGATATAATCCATTTAACGCGAGCTTGACACACAAAACGCAAGATCGTGGTTAAATGGCGAGCGTCTCTGCATTTTCCTCCGGAGTGCCTCTTCCTCCTCCTTCTCCATTGATCGCCCTCTAATCCGGCTTACTTTGTATCTGCCTCGAATCTAAAAATAGCGCGGACTTGAATAGGCTAATCCGTGCTGCGTGGGCGTTGGGCTGAGCGCGGATCCCCTTGGGTGCTTTCGAGCGAGCCCCGGCTAGCGATGCGACATTGCCAACAAAAAAACCGAAGTTTGTAAACATCAAAGCTCAAAATTAAACATTGATATTAATAAAACGTCCACTTCTAACCATCGACGGTATTAAATATCGATGGTTTTAAATTTGGCTTAATAATCATTAAAGTTCACGCGGGGGAAGGGGAAGGTAATTTGAAAGTTGTCTCATTTATTAATATTTTTATTTGAAATTTAACTGGCAAAACAAAGTAAAAAATCATTGGGACAACTAACTCAATATGGATTATTTTATTCAGTAATTCAACAATAGATATAGAGGTATGCTTCTTCTTTATTGACAAAAATTCAACTTTGTTTATTTTGCACCCTTGTTCACTTTCATGACAAGAATATTCAATTTCTGAATATCGTAAAATTAGTATACAATTTTATTATATATATTTACTGCAGTCAAGTTTATGAAGCTTGGTCAGGAGGGGAAAATGTTCACTCCTATGTTGTTTGACAACTATGCGAAAATCAATAGGGTTTGCAACGACCAGAAAAGATAAAACAAAGAACTGGAGCTACATGCTCTTGAAGCGGGGGATGTGCGAAACATAAGAACACACACATACTGGTGTATGTCTACTCTTATACCATGTTTCTCATCTCATATTCCATGAGGTGCCCCAGCTTCAAGAACATTTAGCTCCAGTTCTTGTTGGTTCGTCTATTCTGGTGGTTACCCTGATACTGGAAACATATTTTCCGAAAACGAGGCAAACAATCATGTAGTGAACATTGTTTTTTCCTACTGTACAAGTCCCATTAACATGACTTGGGTAAATTTTATTATAATTAACTTTTTTCATATTAAACCATCGATCTCTTAAAAATATCCAACACAACATATTGATGTTAAAAAAATTCACAACAAAAATCAGTGTTACTTACATGGATGATTTTATAAAAACATCGATGTTTTCAAAACTTCGACATCGATATCCATCGCATCCTTAGCCATCACTCAGGGAAGTGTGCTTTCTACATTGCTCTTAAAAATATTCAATTTGTGGATATCTGAAAATTCTAATATTATTTTGTTTTGGTCTTTTTCATTTAAAAAAATATCGACCCCCCTGAAAACATCGAACAGAAAACATCGATTATAAAAGACATATACTTCAAAATATCATGTTAAAAAATCGATGATTTTATAAAACGTCACCGCTATTGTATACGAGGGTTAAAAACATCAATGTTTTGAATACATCAATGTTTTGAATACATCGATGTTTTGAATACATCGATGGTTTGAATACATCGATGGTTTGAATACATCGATGGTTTGAATACATCGATGGGGAGGGAGAGGATGGGCGGGCGAGCGGGCGAGCGGGCGGGAGATGGCGTTGGAGGCTGGGCGGGCAGGCAAGTTGAGCGGGGTGGGCGGGCGCTGGCGGAGGGTAAGCTGGGTGGGTGGGGCGGGCACGCGAGTGCCCGCGGAGTGCAAGCCGGTAAGCTATGTGGGCGAGGGGCAGGGGGCGGGGGCGGGAGGATGAGTAGAGCGGCGGACGAACGCGGGCAGGTGGCGGGGCGGGGTGGACTAGCGGGCGGGGTGCACTAGCGGTCGGGCGGAGACTAAGCGGGTGGGCGTGGCGGGCCGCCGGGTTGGCGGGTGGGGCAGCGGGCGGGCGGAGCTTCTGCGGGCGAGGGCGCGGGTCCCCGGCGTGATTCGTGGCTTCCGCCGCGGCGCCGGGGCGCAGCCTTCTGTATGTCCTGCGGCGAAGGCGCAGAAAACAAAACCTCGCCCCCCCTCCCACACCACCGATGGCGCCGGTGACGGATTTTCCTCCCAATTTCGCCCGTTATCTCTCTAATTTACATTCACGACCGCGACTCTAATATCCTTTCCATTGTTCCCTTCTCCTCGCGCTTTCGCCGTTTCGCGGCGCTCTTACGACCCGCGCGACTTGCAGCGCGTTTTACGTTCTGGGGGTGACGTTGACGAGAGACGGGCACCGTTAACATGCAGCCGGCTGACATTTAAGCACGTCGCTACATTTCATTACAGGCGCATGCTATATAATAGCTGATTTCCATGAAATACGGACGACTTGAAAAGTGTCTATCAATTTCATAGAAATGAAAAATAAATTTTCATTACATTTTCTTAATCTGGTAGATGAGCAGGCGTTTGTTACAGTCCCCTCATACGTACAGTAAATTCAAATTATCTTTACCTACTAAGAAGTTTGGACATCATACCTTTGGAGTTTTGAATTTTCATATTGATATCATGGACGATTTGACATCTATAACATTTGACCGTGATATATCTTTTAGCACTTACACTTTCAGCCACGCTGTGCATGCCCTAAAATATTACCACTTGGACAGGTGACTATAAAAATAATTATTTACAAAAGAACTACTTAAAATTTCTTATTACAATAACAAGATAGGAGTATTCTTAAACGAGACCTACAGGCCCAGTTAGGTAAACCAATAAATTATTGCAACATAAAATGTTAAGAAGGTTAAACGAACATCGTATTTGTATACACTTTGCAAAAATTTCCATTATAATTTTTCTATAAAATTGACTTTTAATAAACTTTCAACGGTAAAAAGAGACCTGTTAATATTAGGTATAGGATGGCCAACATTATTATGCTCTGATTTCACGTAATTTTGTAATTTATTGTATTTTTTAATAGTGCCATTGACCATAGATCATTTATGTTACAATAGTTCTTATTAAAACTGAGCACTGTTTCGTAAAATTTGACTTTTATCACCAAAACCAAAGCGGATTATTTAAATAACCATAAACATTAAAATGACAACAACGAAGCAAAGGCAAAAGCTACAATAATTCTCCGTTACATCTTCCTACGGCTTAGAATCGTTTCACCCATCTCTATCCGATGCAACTTTAATCCTCTCCTAAACTGGCAGAGGGGTTTAAGTCGCGGAGAAAATAGCTTCGCCGCCCTGGAAAGATTTGCAGTGGTCAGGAAGGGGTTGGCTCGAGGCCCGAGTGGGCATAGGTGTAGCCCGGGCGGGGTCGCAGCGGGCGGCCGTGAATAGGACAGGCTAACAGTGGCCAGGTGTAGGTGTGGGTGGGGGAGAGAGGGGGAATGAATGTTGATGACGTGGCGCGGGCCCAAGGCGAGCTGCACGGCGCCTCCGCGTAGGCGGCGCTGCGTCGGCCGCACGCGACGCCAAAGCAACGCGACTCCTCACGATACGGATGCGATGTCGATGTATTCAAACCATCGATGTGTATTCAAACCATCGATGTATTCAAAACCATCGATGTATTCAAACATCGATTATTAAAACCATCGATGTATTCAAACCATCCGATGTATGTGTTCAAACCCGATCGATGGTATTCAACCATCGATGTAATTCAAACCATCGATGTTATTCAACCCATCGATTGTATTCAAACCATCGCATGTATTCAAACCATCGATGTATTCAAACCATCGATGTATTCAAACCATCGCATGTATTCAAAACCACGATTGTATTTCAAACCACGATGTATTCAAACATCGGATGTATTCAAACCATCGATGTATTCAAACCATCGATGTATTCAAACCATCGATGCCCTATTCAAAACCATCGATGTATTTCAAACCATCGATGTATTCAAACCATCGATGTATTCAAACCATCGACTTATTCAAACCATCGATATATTCAAACCATCGATGTATTCAAACCATCGATGTATTCAAACCACGATGTATTCAAACCATCGATGTATTCAACCATCGATGTATTCAAACATCTCGATGTATTCAAACCATCGATGTATCAAACCATCGACTGTATTCAAACCATCGATGTATTCAAACATCGATCCTATTCAAACCATCGATGTATTCAAACCATCAGTGTATTCAAAACCATCGATGTATTCAAACCATCGATGTATTATTCAAACCATCGATGTTATTCAAACCATCATGTATTCAAACCATCTGATTATCAAACCAATCGATGTATTCAAACCATCGATGATATTCAAACCATCGATGTATTCAAAACCATCGATGTATTCAAACCATCGAGTATATTCAAACCATCGATGTATTCAAACCATCATGTATTTCAAACATCGATGTATGTCAAACCATCGATGTATTCAAACCATCGAGTGTATTCAAACACATGTATTTCAAAGCATCGTGTATTCAACCATGTATTACCATTCGTGTATTCAAA
>BOPP01000058.1:4578227-4615721 GCA_017312745.1 Gryllus bimaculatus | reverse complement strand
CCCCGCGCATGCCCCCTCCCCAACTTCTACAACCGCCCCCGGGTCCACCCTCGCGCCATCCGGCGCTTTGTCTCCAACGGATAACGCGGGGTCACCCTCCGCGAAGGCGCTTTGCCTCCAGGTCGGTCGATGAGCTACCGAGCTACGACGCTAGACTGAAAGAATCCCTTTTCACTATTTTCCAGAAATATATTTTTGAAAAGAATGAACGTCTTAACTTTCGTACAAAGCTGGGATCAATTTGGACCCCATCATATTTTATTTGTTAGTATATTTCCGAATATTTTCCGAATATAATATATTGTATATATTATTATACTATTAGAATTTCATTATTCCTGTCGAAATAAATTTTACGTACACTTATATACATTTCTCTGAAGGCTAAAACGGATTTCTTAGCAAATTCGATGAGATAGACAAAAATAAAATGTGTGAACGTTATGCTTACAGTTGACCAACAAGCGGATTAGAATATACTCGACTCGATGGAGAGCTAAGATGTTTGTGCATATATTTTACTTCGTACGCTATATATTACAAGTATGAAATACATAACCTGATCTTGTGGCAAGGCCAAAGGTCTTGAAGCCATTTTAAATCCGGCCGAGGGAAAACTCAGGAAGACGGAAAAATATCTCGCCAAAAGACGAATACATGTTAATGTATTCATCTCCTAATCCCTCTTGAATCTAATAAAAAGGCGCTCTTGAAAATCAAGAGTTTTTTTTCTTCTGGACTCCTATATTTTCATCACTTGAAACTAAATAGACTCATAGCACACTTTTTGCTAAATGTACATCGGCGAGAGACTAAAAGAACTATAGACATGGTAAAAAGATATCTTCTATTCCAAAATCCGTAGGAAATTTACTCATTCAATATTTTTCTTCAGTGGTTTCAAAATTATGAAAAATTTCAAGTAAAAATATTCTCACATATTTAAAAGTAGAATCAATTGCAATTTAGATGGAAGTTATGTAAATAAAATTTTAGAAGAGTAGTACTTGAGTAGTAGAAATACTATAACCGATGAAGACTTACTGAGATTCGTTATTGTCACTTGAAACTCAAACCGCAATATCAGGTCTGATGAACACCTTTACAATAGCCATTTGACATTGATAATTTATTTTTAATTTGTTCTATCATTCAATGAAGTTCTATACAAAAGTCTACATAAGGTTTAGCAATTACCCAGATGTACAGTCGTCATCCAATAACGACAAACTCGGTTCACACTTATCACAGTGAGTGAAGACAGCATGACACAAATGTGTGAATCAGCAAAAGTAAAAATACTCATTACTCTTGGTCTCTTCCATCAGTGTTGAACTTGTATTATTTTAGCTGATGAGATGTAATTTGGTACAAATATTAGACGCTAACGCACAGCCCACACACTGCTCACATGTTGTAAGCATTTCTTAGCCGATGTCAATAAATCCCACCTCCCCGCAGGCTTCATGCTCTTCTCCTTCTGGGCGTGGAACGTCATCTGCGCCCCCGACGTCTTCTCGTGGAACTTCACCTTCATGCTCCTCAACATGGGGCAGCTCGTGTACATCATCTACCAGATGCGCCCCGTCAAGTTCGACCCGGAGCTGGAAGAGGCCTACCAGGTGCTGTTCTTTCCCTTCAAGGTGGGTGTTGCACATGCTTCATTCAGACTCTTCTTAATGATTTTGTTTTTACTTGAAGATAAGAATGTCGGTCAGTGCAAAGTCTTGATCTCATCTGTCACAAACGTTATGAATTATTTCGTGTCTCCGAAGATATCAACTACTGTATTAATTTGACTGATTAGTGATCTCGTGCGGCAACTGCTATGATCATTACTTCCGTAAGTGCAGTGCATGTTTCCCGCAGCACATGTTTCATTCAGGTTCTCCTTAACGATTTTGTTTTTACTTGAAGATAAGAATGTCGGTCAGTGCAAAATCTTGATCTCATGCGTTACAAACGTGATTAATTATTTCGTGTTCCCGGAGGTTTCGACTACTTTAATAATTTGATTTATTCGTGATCCAGGTGCGGCAACTGCTATGATCATTAGTCCCGTAAGTGCAGTGCATGTTTCCCCCCCAAAGAGGTGGGGAATGATCTCCCACTGGATGGAGACAAGCGGCGCCGACCTACCTGTTGGCTAGCGAGATTTTCCTTGAACATATATCATTGAACAGAGGGGCAGAGCCCCAGCCGGGACAAGCTCTAAGCTCTCTCGGTATTGAGGGTTGTGTAGTTCATGTAAGTGGAAGTAAGGGCAAAGATAGGACAAGGAAGGGACAGGAGAGATCGCGTGCGGTCCGTGGCCTATTTCTTAGGTTACAGCTCCGGCGTGTACTTGGTATACTGAACGGATAAACCACGGAAAACAACCGATCAGAGCAGCCGACTGCTAGAATTCTGCTCCAGAGAGCGACTGAATACGACCTAGCTATATAGCTAGCGTAGAAAACCCTGCTACCGTTGGGACCTCCCGCTCAGGGAGTCTGCAGTGACATCAAATGATGCCACCTCTCCCGTTAACATGATAATTAATCCCATAAGTATAGTGAAAGTGGTGGCAGGACTCGAACCTTAGGACCTCCTGGTCAGAAAAACGTTTTCACTTGATACTTCGTAATCTTCCAATAAATAAATAAATTAATAAATAGTTTAACATCGTTCCTGTTGGTATTGATTACCTGGTACCAGCATTTCTTGGTAGTCGTGATTGACTTTACTTCGATGCTTCCATTTAGTGTTCAAATGCCAATCCATAAATAATATCACTGAACTACCGTCCCATCCGTTCATAGAATTGTCCCAGACCGTTCATTGTTCGAGCAACGAATTCAGAGTACCGTGCTTGAGAGAGTCACAAACTATGAAGGGAACAAAGTCTTCTATGCATATCACAATCTGTGTGCCAAGTATGAAATGTGTTAAATAAGACAATCTGGGTGTCAAATTACTTGTTTTATAGATTAACAAGTGCCTTAGATATCTTCACTATATTAAATTAATATCTGATTTGCGTTACACCGAACACATTATCTACGTATTAACCGTAATATAAATTCCATTTCAGAAAGTGAATTTTTCAGTTGCAGTATTTCCAGAGCGTAAGGTCATAGATTCTTATAGCTTCAGAGTACGGCCCCAGGATAAATATCCCGTCAGTGCCTCCCGTCAAGCCAAACGGGCAGATTTTAATCTCGCCAACATTCAGAAGTACCACCTCAACTTGTTACGGCGAATTCTCTATTCTCTGTTCTTCCACGAACCGCCTGAGGTCTCCGCACCACACCGCGCCTCACCGCGCCACGCCGCGTCTGCCGTTTTCGTCCAGAAGGCGGGGTGCCGTGACAGCGTAAACACGGTCGTTGTGGGGAAATAATTCCGTGTCATCTAGGTTTTGACCTTTTTTCGCGTGCATGTTTAACCCGCGCAGCCATGTCCGGCCCTTTCCGGCATGCGAGACGGTCGAGGCGGCTGTGAGCGGTGGTCGTAGTGGCAGCGGCGGGGACTAACGGTCACGCGACCCACCCACTACCGTAGGACGGGGGGGGGGAGGGGCGATGCCGCGTGAAGTTTCGTAAATTCAAACTGCGGACAGATGACGCCCTCTGATGGTATCTTGCGAGAGCGAGCGTGTGTGGTGGGCACGTGGTTGAACTATTGTATGAGGTCGCGTGATGTGATTGTAGTACGGTGCATATTTGATCCCTGCGGAACATCGAAAGTATTCACCATAATAAAGACAGCACACTAATAATTATTGTATAAAATCATTAATATATTTCATTATTTATTCTGTTTGGATGCAAAACAATAAACTTTACAATGAAATAGCTGAATTGATGTTTCAAACTTAAAAAAAAAAATGACTTGTTTTACCCGCATTTTGTTATTTATTAAAATTTCTACTTTGGACTTCACTTCTTGAAACTAAATCCATTTTCTTCGAACAACCAAATTTAATTTGGGATCCTGGAACTACTGAGAGTTAAAAATCATTTCTCTAGAAGTTTTGTCTCTATTCACGTGTATTAGGCACTCGTATTTCTGCTTATTCCTTGCGGAGCTTCCAGAGATGTCTCGCGGAATTCTTTAGTTCCGCGAAACGCCATTTGAATGAATTTGGGACGCGCGGTTCCTGGAAAATGTGCTTAGTAATGGAGTGGGTCACGAAATGTTGATAACGGTAGATGTGTTGAGGTGAGTGACATTTCATGTCAGAATGAAACATTGGTATGTGTTAGCTCCATACATACGAACATATGAAAATAAATGTTGATTTAGACATTTATAAAAGTTTTTATCTAATGTAAAAATACTTCTGTTTATCACAGCAAATTGATGTAATCGGAATGGCTTTAAAGACAAGTGACACGAATGTTTGGGAGGAAATATTTTCATAATCTTGAATCAATTTTGTGCAACTTCTCTAAAAACATCACATTGTGTTGAGCAACTGTTAACCAATGTCATTTTTATCAATTCGACTACAAAATTGCCATTAATTAGCATTGAATGTACACATATATAAAATTACATAATAAGAACCTTGCAAGCCGTCAGGTTTTTATTACGAGATTATTATGATACTTAAATTTGTTCAAAGAATTGGTTGACCCGACCATGACTCGAACTTCTTTGAACTTGCTTGGAACAAATTTAATTATTAAAACGCATTGTTACTCAGTAACGTGGTCACAATTTGGATTTCTTTACGATTGCGGAATATATTCTCCGAGCGTAACAAGTTGAAGGGATGGTGACAATTATAGATATTATTATAGAACGATACAAGCGTATGATTCTATTATAATTATAATTACTTGTTGTATTTAATTAATACTACGGTCCCTTCCTCGCACTCCCCCTAGAGTGAACTCCTTTCGCGAGCTGCTAATACGTTGTAGCCACTGGTCACCTCCACCCGACTGTGCCCCGTGCTTTGCCTAGAAAGGACAGGGCGCAGGCCCCGTCACTCGGCCCGTCACTCGGCCCGTCACTCGGCCCGTCACTCGGCCCGTCACTCGGCCCTTCACTCGGCCCTTCACTCGGCCCTTCACTCGGCCCTTCACTCGGCCCTTCACTCGGCCCGTCACTCGGCCCGTCTTGACGTCGCTCGACTGCCCGGCTCTCGTCCTGCTGACCGTCGTCTGACTCTACTACCGTGGCTCGGCGACTAGTGCACTCGCACTCTCTTTAAGGGCTCCTCGCTCCGGACTCCACTCTCCGAACTGGACTCTTGCACATGAATCATGCTGGGGATTGCGGCCTTCTTAAGTATGTGCGGCGACGTCACGTTCCAGAGTCGCTACACACGCACTCGGTTCTAGAGGCGGCTTCCGCCCACGCACTACGTCTTGAAACGCGCACTGCTTCACCGCGTGCGCACCAATTCAAAAGGGTACCGTGCAGACAAAAACAATTGGCTCGTGTATACACTGTATCTTATACACTAGGGGGGAAATACATGACTTGTACTTTAATATTCCAGACTCTTTTCCAGTTTCAGGGGATGCCGATTTCGACTATCAGCGCCGCATATCCACTTTGACCCTCGTGGGACATATATTAACCTTTACACTAAGACACACATGCGGGCTCCTCGGTCGTCAGACTCACAAGGCCTTCCGCGACAACACACATACATGAAGGACAAGGCACAAACAAACAACTCCATGACGGGAGTTGAGCCTACGACCCTTCAGACCGAGAGGCTGAGTCAGCCCACGCTCTAGCCACCTCGACCATCCAGATCGGCTGTATACGTAAGCTTCCGCGGCTCGAATCCATGAATTCTCGGCTATCGGGGAGACGCCGCGTCGTTGGCTGGGGAAGCCTGCCCTGAGGAAGCCTGCGACATGTCAGTCGAAAGCCCAGCCAACGACGCGGCGTCTCCCGGATAGCCGAGAATTCATCCAGATCGGCATTCTTGTTGCTCTCAATCTCTGTTTACACGCTCGGCCATCCAGGTCGGCACTCTTCTCACTCTACCACACCCTTCAATTTCTGTTTCCACACTTCGTGAAGCGCTGAAGGCGGCGGCGTTGTGCGCATGCGCAGGTGTCGCGGCTGCAGTTCAAGCGCATGGTGGGGTCGGACTTCGCGCAGATCATGTCGCTGCACGCGGGCGAGGCCTACGCCATGCAGAACGTCACGCGCACCGACCGCCTAGGATTGCTGCTCGCGGGCAAGGTGAGTGTACGCAGCGCGCAAACGTTGTTCCTGCCCTTGCCGGGATAAATAGACTCTTCGCTGTTCTGAAGGCGCCGCGTCCGAGGCACTGTTGCCAACGTTTGGGTCGTCATATTTCCTCCGCATATTTCGCCGCGAGGGAGGTCGCAGAATTATGGACGAAACGTTGGCAACTGTGCCAAGGACGCGGAGTCTCCCGGATAGCCAAGAATCTACACTCCGAGAAGTCGCGGAGTTAAGTAACTCGAGACACCGCGGGTTTCTGGATGGGTGACCGTCTGGGAACCAAGGAGATCTAACCGTGCTGAGCCCGTAGCTGAAGGGATAGCAATGACTGACAATGAATGACGACTGACGATAACTGATTAGAGTAAAGAATTGAATTGATACCTTATTTTCCATGGCGAGACTAAGGCATGAGGTCTGCTCTTCCGTCTGACTGCGCACATTTTGTTACGCTCCTTTCACTAACTAGCAGAGAAAGGAGGGATTTCTTGAGCGACATAATATGCAATTTGAACTTAGCTCAGAGGCTTAATTTGGGATTGAGGATCTTTTACATGCAGTGAAACTACTAACATGGGACAGTCGGCTTTACTTCCCCTCCGAAGTATGAAGGAGATTTTCAGGCAAATTTTTTCAAAGGCAAATATTGCAAATTTTACAATGCTTAAAATGATCCATCGTAGCTGTATGTAAGTATTTTAAGTTATTTCATCTTCAGGGCTATTAAAATAATTATATTTGAAATTTCGGTATTCTTAAATAAAGTTTTTTTTACACTTCTCTTCAAATCTCATCATGTGCAACCATTTATGACTTACCAGAGTTGATCATGAATTACTTTATAATGTATTTCAAATATTGCACATTTCACGTTTTTAAATATATATATATATATATATATATATATATATATATATATATATATATATATATATATATCCAAGTTACTTATTATCATCTTACGTATTTTTATTTATAAAAAGAAAGACGTACATAAAACAAACCTAAAGACGAATACGAAACACAACTAGAAAGACGTACGCAAAACAATCGCCCACAACAACAAACGCGCGTGTGGCGGCGCGTTTGACGGCGGTCGCAGGTGAACGTGATGTCGGACCACCAGTTCCTGCACCCCATCATGCCGTGCGAGTTCCTCGACTCGCCCGAGTTCGAGTCGAGTCGAGCCACCACCGACGACAAGTTCAAGGTGTCGATCGTGGCGGCCACGTCGTGCCGCTACCTCTACTGGCAGCGCTCGGCGCTCGAGTACCTCTTCGTGAAGGAGACGTACCTCGCCACCGTCATCACCACGCTGATCGCGCGCGACATCACCACCAAGCTCTACGCCATGAACCGGAAGGTACGCTCGCCGCTAAAGGGCTTTTGTCAGGGGAAATTGGTGGGATGTTGGTCAGAAAGTTACATCATGTGACATTTAAACAAATTCATTTGAGTTTTAAAGTAAGTTCAATTTTAAAAGAAAATTTATTCAATTAATGTTACTGTTCTATAGTGGAAGTTTACTGAAGAACGGTGATTCGTAATTGTGTTTGAATATTACTTAGTTGTCAATATGACGTACCGTTACATCTGAATCGGTACACAGTAATAACTCCAGGTATCACGTAGTGCAACAAATTACAATAGTGGCTGTGAAGTGTTGCTAATTTAGTATTTTCTGTCTCATTAAATAGCGGGAGCTTGTTTACGTGAGATGTGGTCGCGGTTTATTCATTAATTTCGCAAGTAAAGTCTTTGTAAGTTTATTGTTCGTTGTTTTTGTTTGGTGATCTGTGAACCTAAAGAATAATAAGTGCGTGTTTCAGGTCAAAAATATCCGGCGTAAGCCTTAATTCAAATTAGTGCAAATAATACTTTTCGAATAGTATTTTGAAAATAATGCATATTTGCAAACCTCCAAAGTTTATGTTTTTGGGGAAAGTGAAATTTATTTCGAGGTGATAAACAACGGACTTTTGCATCATGCGTAATATTATAATAAGTTCTTACGTAGAAGTTTTTCTTATTCCAATTCTGTGCAAGAATCTTGTGAGTGAATTCTCAGCGCCTCTCACAACGACTGGCAACATCGGAAACAAACATAACTACTACCCATCGCCATTAGTATGTCTAGTCTTTCTAAGCCCCCTGCTTCCACAATGTTGGTGGTAAGTCATGAAAATCATTAGTATATTGAAAGAAAATGTATGTAACTCATTCAGGCCGCAGAATTAAACAAAAGCCTACATCAACAACAATATTACAGATGGGTGGAAAATGCGGCTCTCCAGCTGCAAAAACGTCCTGTACTGAAAATACATACGTAAATACTGAAGCTTTATTCTCCCTGGTCACAGAACGACATCTGTATCGTAATAAATAACTTAATTATGAGAAAGTATTCGTATCATCAAGTGTGAATAAAATGCGGATTAAAGTAATCAAATATTTGCATTTTTCAGTGAGAATCAAAACTGTATCCTTGTTTCTGTAATTTTTCGAGTTCCTTGGTATCTAACAAAGCCAGTGACTAATAGTTTGTAAACTAATAAATTTCATATTAATAATCTTCGATTAGGAATTAGTCGGTAATAGGATGGGATAATTAATAATCCTAAAAGGGTTCTCAATCAATGTCGAGTGACAAATCCCACGTGAGCAGACGCTGTATAGTGTTTCATCAATGTACACGTACATATTCGAAATTAGTATTTTAAATACGAATATCTATTCTGTAACGTACACACTTAGATCTTCTGTGAAGTTGGAAAAGAGATTTTCAAAAATGATATATAATCGAATTTTTAGAAGTGATGCATTGGAGATAAGTTTTATACAACTAATTTAGCAACGAAGAAAAGTTGATGTGAAGATTTTTTTGTGTAAACAAAAATCTGAATGTAGTGTTAACAATTCTAGATTTATCGCTTGTTTTAAAAAAAATGTAGATCATTTGACAACCAGTGTTGCACATGGTGTGTAAATTGCAGCAGCGTTTGTTCCGAGGTATGTGAGATCACCTGTAGAAAACACACGCGTTTGCTGACGCGCTGTTAGTGAAGCAGTTCCGGAGATGGACCTGACACCCGAAAGAGGTTGCTGCAGAGAGCGGAATTTAAACGAGTCGTTTCCCTTCCCATTCCTACCAAAAAGCTTTCCCGCCGATCCGGAGGCCGATTTCGCTAAGGCAGAAGTGACATAGCGATCTCGGACCAGAGGATCGCGGGTTCGAGTCCAGTCTGTGGTTGTATTGTGTTCGTCCTTTCACCCCCTATCATCATCATCATCATCATATCGTGCCGTCCTCACCGTTACCACACCGTTACAAGCAATAGTGATCGCCAATGGCCTAGAAGTTGATGCGATCTCAAATAAAAATATTAAATTAAAAAAAGCTTTCCCGTTCGGAGAGAACTTGCTGTTTTCGTGTTACACACACCAAGGAACAAAATCCGCAGTGCAGATATGGATGTCATGGGTCCGCAATCTAAAAATACATCATCGGTGTATAATAAAAGTTACACATCACAAAAAACTTCGTTTTTTGTTAAATGAAGAAATATGTTGAAGTAGTATATTGTAAGTTGTATAATTTTCGTAAAGAGTGTTCACAAAACAGCCACTGTGAAGAGCACAAATCCCTGTCTTCAGCCGCAAAATTGACGGCGCCGCTCAAATTAAATCCATATTGCAAAATGAATTGAAATGAAATAAAATTCTTTGAGATGTGTTTATTTTCTTGTTCACCGACGCTGTGGTAAATGTTTTTGTTGGTCTTACGTTGAAAAACCCGAAGTTTGCTTTCTCTAAAACTCTCATGGTACATCAGTAGGCAAATGTCAAAAATAGTAAAGGTGTGTCGGCAATAACATTGAATATCACGTATTTATTCTTCCATCTTATGTATGCTGTAGGCTTCAAATAATTTACGTTTTCTTTAGACTAACGAACGGGATTAATGAGAAGTCATTTTATCAATTTTTGATATTTTCATGCTGTTTTCTCCTAATTTAGAACGCATCAGTTCTTTTAATTACTTCTACAAGTTTAATACTATTTTCGACGCAAGTTTAATTACTTACTTAATTATTGTGATTATAAATATTCTGTCGGTGTAGTATTGCAGTGAATAAAAAGTAGATTCATGAAGATGGCTATAAATGTGTCTCTGACACGGTGAGATCATCTAGAACTGAATGACCGCGGCAATGGGTATCCCATCCTGCCATAAAACCGAAACGAAAAGAACAGGGCCAGAAGCGCGAACTTTGCACTCCCGTTTCGAACAGATCGCGTGAGAGGGCGAGCCCCGACCACTACGGGCGCAATCCCATCAAGCCTGAACGAGCGGGCGCCCGTGCTAAGCGGTGTCTGAGCAGGGCACGGCCGCTGCGTGCGCAGATCGTGACGGAGAAGGGCTCGCACCTGGACATCAGGCTGCCCAGCATGGCGTCCACGTCGGCCACGGCCGCGGCGGCGGCGGCGGCAGCGGCGGCGTCGGCGGCTGCGGCGGCGGCGGCGGGGTCCGGGTCGGCGTCGGAGACCAAGAGCCCCGCGGCCACCAACCGGGCCAGCGCGCAGACGCAGAGCGCGCTGCTGGCCAGCATCTGCCCCACGTCGCCCGAGCCACGTGCGTAGCCCAGCCACACGCCTCCCGCTGCTCTGGCTTCCTTCTGTCTGTCACTGGACCTCCTCCTCTTCGCTCTTCGTTTTCGTGCTTCCTTCTCGCTTACTGTCCCTCTTCTGTCTTCCTTCTCTCTCTCACTGGACCTCCCCTTCCTCGCGCTACCTCATTCGCTCTTTGTCGACGTGCTTCCTTCTGGCTTACTGTTCTTCTTCTGTCTTCCTTCTCTTTCCTCCTCTTCGCGCTTCCTCAGTCGATCTTCGTCTTTGTGCTTCCTTCTCGCTCATCAAATCTCCTCTTCGCGCTACCTCTTCGCTTTCTCAGTTTTCTTGCTTCCTCCCTTCCTGCGTTTTGATGTTGACACGTCTGTAAGCTTTCCCCTTTGGCTTGTTCTCTTCTAAATTCCTTTTTTTTCTGTGCTTTTTCTTCTTTCTTCCTGCTTTTTTCACCTCCTTTTTCTTCCTTCTTTTTCTTCTTCCTTTTCCTTCTTTCTTTTTCTTTCCCTTTGTCTTTCTTCTTTTCTTTCCCTTTGTCTTTCTTCTTTTCTTTCCATCGCTGTGATTCCTTAATTTCCTTCTTTTCCTTCCTTTCTTTCGCATTCATTTCCTTTATTTCCTTCTTTTCGTTTGGTTACTTCGGTCTCTCATTTTTCATATTGTCACGCCTCACTTGCGTATATTTGACATCAATAAATTAGTCTTCCTTTCTGTTCTCTTAACAATTGCCTATTCTCCCTTCCGTCCGTCTTCATTTTACTTGTCCATTCTTTTTATTCTTGTTTCACTTTCTTTTTCTTTTTGATTTTCACGCATTTGTTTGTAGATGTCACTGACTATTTTTCCTTCTCTACTTGAAAATCTCTCTTACACCTTTGTTACTTCGTTTTAGTACTCCTACGACTCATACCAAAGTTGTTATAATATTTATTTTGCTTTATATATATAGATATTACATACTAGACGAGATTTTGCGAAATCCCATTCACGCCTGAGTAAATTATCCTTCCATCGGAAGTGAAAAACAAAATTATTTTAATTTTTCATTAAGTTCACATATTTATCGAGGAAAATGACATACTATTACTCACAATTTCGTTATTAGTGTTAATTAATCAAATCAACAAATTCTGGCAATGAATTACATAAATTGCTTCCCATTTTAATCGATTACGAATATTAAACATTTCTGTGGTTGTTATTTCTCGAAATATTTCTGCACCACATGAAATTGCCGTAATATTAGTCAGTGCTGTGGCAAATAGAATAAATGAATTACTGGAATATAAAAAGTAAATAAATATACAGGCACAAAATTCCACATATATTCATGAGAACTTTATGTTCCAGCCTCGAGTAAGAGCATTTTAAAGCTCCCCGTAATTGTAATGCTGACAACCCCAAGGAAATTGCCACGACTCCGCAGGGCGTTGTGCAGAAGAAGGCCCCTTGCTTTACGACTGGGTGGTCATGATTTGCGAGAAAACTTCTCCGCAGCCGCCTTCATTTATCGTCTTCAGTTTCTCCCTCCCTAGCTCGCCCGCGTTGTCTCTTTCCCCAATTTCTCTCTCTCTCTCTCACTCTCTCTCTCTCACTCTCACTCTCTCTCTCCTCCAAACTCACCTCCTCTCTCTCTCCTATTTATTTCCAGCACGCTCTCTCTCTCTCTCTCTCTCTCTCTCTCTCTCTCTCCCTCTCCCTCTTTGCCACTCACATTTCATTCTGTATTTTCTCTCATCCGTCCGTCTCTCTTTCCGTCTCAGTCTCAGCCTCATTCTCTGTCTCTGTGTCTATTTCGTACTCAGTCTTATTAACTGTCAATGCGTCTTTCTCTTCACGTCAGCCTCATTCTCTGTCTGCTTCTGTCTGTCTGTCTCTGCGTCCTTCTCTATCTCAGTCTTAGCCTGATTCTCAGTGTCTCTGTGTGTGTCTCTGTCTGCTTCTGTCTCTGCGTCCTTCTCTATATCAGTCTCAGTCTCAGCCTAATTCTCAGTGTCTGTGTATGTGTGTGTGTGTGTGTGTGTGTGTGTCTGCTTGTCTGTCTATCTCTGCGTCCTTCTCTATCTCAGTCTCATTCTGTGTGTGTGTAACTCTGTCTGCTTCTGTCTGTCTGTCTGTCTCTGTATCCTTCTCTATCTCAGTCTCAGCCTGATTCTCCGTGTCTGTGTGTGCCTCTGTCTGCTTCTGTCTGTTAATCTCTGCGTCCTTCTCTGTCTCAGTCTCAGTCTGTGTGTGTGTGTGTGTGTGTGTTTCTGTCACTGTCTGCCTCGCGGCGCTGCGTCCGTGCGTCGGCAGCATTGACCAGGCTCGGCCGGCCACGCGCTTTTTCCGTGGAGGCGTCGTTAAGGGCGGTTATTGTCCCGAGACCATTAGACGCGAAAGTCGTTTTTGCGTCGTTTCGAAGCTCTCGCCCGCGCCCGCCCCTCGCCCGCGATGGGCGATGGGCGGTCGGGGACGCGCGGCGCAGTGAACTTTCGTTCTAGGGCGCTCTTTACGACCTAGACTTCGTTTCCTATTTCTTAAACTCCGAGTCGTATTTCCTGCTTGTCTCGTATGGGTTCGCGATTTCGCTGAAAAGTTTGTGGGGCGACACTTGTCAAATACTTTTTGGAAGAGAGGCTTTTTTTTGTTACTAAGAAGTCTTCGGAAAGTGTGAATGCCCTGCTGTCGGTTTTTGTGAGGTTTTAGTTACTCCTACACTCGTGCTGTTAAGATGTGAGGGGGGTTTGGGGTGGAATGGTATGTCAGAAGTAAACCAAGTTTTAGAAAACGAGACAATGAAAGTGAAATACAGCAGGTCGGGTATTTTAACAAATAGTACTCGTACTTCTTAATTTTCAATCTTACATTTATTTTACTTTTCTATACGCTTCATACTTCTTTCTACACAATCACAAATCACTCTTTTGTTGAATCTTCTCGAACTTTTTGTAAACTTTCTGCACTGCTTCAGAATACTAATTAATACTTTTAATTTTTAAAAAATATTGAATAATATTTTAAAAAATATTTTGAAATACATATCACTTTTTGGTTAAGTAATAATATGCATCACTTTCACATCGTTTTGAAAAATATTTTGTATACTTTGCTGACAATATTTAAAGAGAAGTTAAAAAATGTTTGTAGTACAGTTTTTACTTAGAATTACACTTTGAAATTGTATTCACTTCATTAAGGTTTTCGGACGTACCGTGTCCCCCGTGTTAAAATTCATTTGTCTCACCTACCTGTGAGAACAGCGTACCCCCGATTTGTAAATATCAGGCTCTAACACGCTTGCGATTTGTACGCAAATTACGTTTTATTCATTGCATATCTGTATGTAGTTAGGTCTGAAATTTTATATTAGCTTTCTCAAAGAAAGGAAGTATTATTTTATTTTTTGCAATTTAATCAATAGTTGTTGTTTTTTTTTCTTGATAATTCAAGTATGATTTCAACCAAATGAAGAATCACAATTATTTCGAATAAACAAGAACGCAATAGCCAAGATATTGATGTAAAGAGTCAAAAACCGTCCGTTAAAAACTGTACTATTAATTGGTTAATCTTCCAAATGCACCAATTTTATTGTATTATGGGATTTCCTTCCTCCATCGTGCATCGTATTGTGTTCAATGACAAGTGTAGTAAAACAAGTGCACAGCAGTCTTCTTTTCGTTTCGAAACAGGAAAATGTATAGCCAATTTTCTCATATTCGTAAGCGAGAATATAAGCAAAAATGACAGTTAATATAGAGACCTACGAATATTCTTCCTTTTGGCTAGTACTCTCAGAGAAGTTGTCATGCTGACATGTCTGTCTTGTTATTCATTTTCATCTGGTTGGAAGGCTTACACAGATGTGACATAGATTAAAGAAATAAAATTCTTGCGTGTAGGCAATAACCTTAATTTTATTTTTGTTTCAGTCCCGGTTTTGGACCTTCTTCAAGGTTTGTTATAAATATTTATTAGAGTCCCCATGCTGAAGCACTGCACAGTTAGAAAGTTGGTATTGTATGCACTACACCAATGGCTTATATCTTGCAACAACTCACATTTGTATAGTCACAACTAAACGCAAGCGAGAACACACGCAAGAATATTATCTCTTCAATCGAAAATGGAGGTGAACGTGCACAAACGTAAAAATTAACATTTAAACTTTGACAAATAAAATGCTAACAATACAAAAATTAAAGTGCACCCAGGCTTCTTGAATAATTTTAAATAATATAAAGTTATGTAATAGGTTATTCCCGTTCCGGAAAGATCCTCTTAAACTCCAAACCCTTTTGGCGTGCTTTATGATATTTGTTATGTATTTACTTAAAAAAGTAACCAGATCTCTGAATTTACTTTCTATTTGCTACGTATTATCAGAATTATTGAATTGAATTGATGCTTTATTTTACGTGGTGGGACTCAGGCCAGCAGGCCCGCTTTTCCGTCTGATCACGCAAAAACAACTACCGCATGCCCTTAAATATCCACTGCTCTGATCGGCTATGAAGCCGCTAATTTGGGTGTAACAGTCCAATACGCTTATCCGTTACACCATCGTCGCCACCAAGTATGTTTTCTAAACGTCAAGTAGTCATTCTGTGAAGCAATTGATGCACTTTTGAAACATATTAAACTTTCCTTGCAGTTTCGCCAAATAAATATCTTGGGAATTTCGTAGAGAAAACCAACAATGTACACCAACATTTACTGTAATACCGTTACCGTTACCTCAATATTATAGAGAGATTATCATGAGAAGGAACCACTTGGACAGTTTCTGCTTGGTCGCCACTGGCAGCGTAACTGTAGATTATGCCCATGTGCTCAAAAAGTTAATGTTCGTTTGCAGTTGGTTCACTTGTCAATGCGTTCGTCACAACTTCTGACAATATCATTGTCCAAAACCTCTTTCTTTTGTTTTCCGACCTGTAAAACGGGTCCCTTCTTAGACGATCTTTTCTACTTTCAGTAATCGCTATATGAGGAACAACTAATCAGAACATATTGTTCACTGATGGGAAAAATTGAATTTGATATGAAATCGTGTAGTTGTTGATACGTTCCTAATTTCATATTTCTTCAAAACGCATTTAAATTAATTTGGTAATATGCGTTTTGAAAAAATCTGAATGAACGAAGAGTAGAACTTATTACAAGCTCCACAATATCATTTCTAACGCATTTTTCCCATCAGTGGACAATATGAGTTTTGATTAGTTGCTCCTCATGTGACCTTAGTGTTTGAAAACGGCCTTAACTAAGTATGAAAGAAACAAAAGTAGAAAGTCTGTAAGAGAGTAATTCAGAGATCTGGCTCGTGTCTGCCAGCGGCGTGGCGCGCCATTGCTGGCCGCTGCTGTAGGGTGCGTGTGGTGTGCGCAGTGTTCAGCAGCCGGGAGCGGCTGTGCCCCAAGGAGAACGGGCCGGCGGGGATAGTGCTGGCGGAGGTGAGCGTGGGCCGGGAGGCCGGCCGGGCGGCCGCGCTGCCCAACGCCGCTGTGCAGCGAGCTGGAGCCCCTGCGCTTCGCTGCCCTCCGGCGACGACCTGGCGTCGCCAAACGGCGCGAGAGCTGGCTAGAGACCTCCTCCAAGATACCACAGCTGCGAGATGGGCGACGACTAGCGTCCCGCTCGCCCGCCCACGCCCCGCGCCCGCGCCCGCCGCGCCGCGCCGGCTGCTGAGGTTGCTGCGCGGCGCCGCGGCGATGCACTGCAACGGCGATGCTGCAACGGCGAGCTGCAACGCGATGGCTGAAAGGCGGGATGGCTGACGGTGATAGCTGAAATGCGTATGGCTGAAATGCCGATGGCTGATCGCGATGCCCCTGCAACGGCCGATGCTGAACCCCGCCCCGATGCCTGCAACGGGTGATGCTGAATGGCGATGGCTGAAAATGGCAGGGCTTGAACGGCGATGGCGGAAACGGCGATGGCTGAAACGCGATGCTGAAACGGCGATGGCTGAAAACGCGATGGCTGAAACGGTGATAGCCTAAATGGCGATGCTGTTAATAGGCGATGCATAAATGCGATGGCATGAACGGCGATGGCTGAAACGGCGATGTCTGAAACGGCGATGCTGCAACGGCGATGCTGCCAACGGGATTCGCTGGATCGGCGAAGCCTGAAAACGGCGAAGGTGAAACGGCGATGCTGAAACGGCGATGGCCTGTAACGATGGCTTGCAACGCGTTGCGCTGGATCGGCGTTGGCTGATCGCGTGCTGAGCGGGTTGCTGGATCGGCGATGCGATCGCAGCTGCAACGCGATGGCTGAACGCGATGGCTGAAACGGCGATGGGCCTGGTTGAACCGGCATGCTGAAACGGCGAATGGCTGAAACGGGTGGATAGCTAAATGGCCATGCTGAAATGCGTGGCTGAAATGGCGATGCCTGAACGCGATGCTGAAACCGCCCCGATGTCTGAACGCATGGCTGCAACGGCGCATGGCTGCAACGGGGATCGCGGATCGGCGAAGCGCTGAACGGCGAAGTTGAAACGGCGATGGCTGAAACGGCGATGGCCAGTAAACGGGATTGGCTGCAACGGCGTTGGCTGGATCGGCGTTGCTGGATCGCGTTGCTGGATCGGCGTGCTGGATTCGGCGATGGCGATCGGCGATGTGCTGCAACCGCGATGCTGAAACGGCGATGCTGAAACGGTTGATACGAAATGGCGTATGGTTGAAATGGCGATGTCTGGAACGGCGATGGCGTGCAACGGCATGCTGGATCGGCGATTGCTGAACGGCGATGTCTGAAACGCGATGTCTGAAACGGGGCGATGTCTGAAAACGCGATGTCTGAAAACGGGCATGTCTGAAAACGGCGATGTCTGAAACGGCGATGTCTGAAACGGGCGGATGTCTGAAACGCTATGCTGCAACGGCGCATGCTTGAAAATCGATGGCTGAAACTGGTGATGGCCTGCAACCCGCGATGCTGCAACGGATTGCGCTGGATCGGCGAGCTGAAACGCGAGCTATGTAACGGCGAATGGCTGCAACGGCATTGCTGGATCGGCGAAGGCTGAAACGGCGATGCTGTTAACGGCATGCTGAAACGCGGTATGGCTGAAATGGCTGATGCTGGATCGCGTGGCTGAAAATCGGCGATGGCTGGATCGGCGATGGTGGACCGGCGGATGGCTGCAACGGCGCATGGCTGAAACGGCGATGGCTGAAACGGCGATGGCTGAAACGGCGATGGCTGAAAGGGCGATGGCTGCTGCAACGGCGAAGGCTTCAACAGCGGGGACTATGGTTAGAATCGGGACGGCCGTTTCGCTAGTGAAGTAGTGGATAGAACTAGTCAGAGCTACGTTGCAAAGTGGAGCAAGGAAGCTGCTAGGTTGAATTTATTTCATTGTGGAGGCATTATACGAAGAATTTTATGTAGATCCAGCGCGGATCTGACGGATTGTGTGATGAGGATGCAGAGAAAAGGAGGTTGCCGAATTTAACTTTTTTTGTTGTGGCGGATTTTTCTGTTGATCCAGAGCAGACCTGGTCGATGGTGTGGTGAGTGGCGACACTGTCAACTGACAGCTTAAGGCTGTTGGGCAGATGCTGATATTGTGCAAATTATGAAAAGTATTTATTTTATATTATTGAGTGCTGCTGAGTGTGAATGTGGCCGCTGATTCAAGAAACTTTAAAAAAAATTGTTATTACAGATGCCTCGGCTGTAGGGTGTGTGTCTGATGTTCACGCAAGTAGATGTTTTTGGGGTGGCTGCATAGTACAGCACTGAGTCGTATGGATTAGGATTCATGTGGATGGTGCAGTGATTGATGTGTAGAATGGTAATGGTATTCAGGATTGTCAATAGAACTGTAGTGTTCAAAATATGCACTAAATATTTGACAAAAGACAGAAAGAAAATGTATAAAACGGAATCGGATTTTTTTGCTGACGCATCATTTCATGTGTCTGACTTCGAGGGCTTGTGATGCATAGAGAGAAGCATATTTTTAGAAAAGAAAGAGATACTTGCCAAAGAGACTTTAGAAATGATTTGGTAACTAAAATGTGAAATGGAAGATTATAGAACTGCAATTCATGTCAGATACAATTTATAAATGCTCAATAGACAGTTTTCAGGGATCGCAGATGTAAATCATAATACTTTTTCAGTAATTGAACCTTAGGAATGGATTTAAAGAAGAAGATCTTTAGATAGTAGCTGAAATCATCAGAATAAATGAAATGAGCATGCGGTAACTAAACAGGTTGATTGAACGCAAAACGGGGCTAGTTTTTCAAGAGAAGATACCGACAATAGCTTTGAGCAAATTAATGTATCAAGGGATATCTTGATACCAAAATCTCGAAGTAAAAGTTACTCTATTGCAATTTTTGGATTTTTCAAACATAATATTGAATAAATAACATGTAAATCTGGTGAGGTAAAAAATACAGACTAGTGATGTTATATAAGAGTGGATCATTATAAGCTGCGGTCAATCTATGGATGTAAAGGAGAACTTGTTCAAGAAAAGACACGACTTTTTAGAATGAGATAACCGAAACCGTTTAAATTACGCACATTGTTTAATAGTAAGTCAAGAACTAAGGATTTGAGCATAAAGTTTTTCTTATAATTTTTCTTCGATATAGGAGACATCCAATGCAGGAGATACCTTAAATTACCTGTCCGAGAAGGGGACTCCGAGGCAATTGTTTCTTGACATCTTTGCTCAGAACACGTTGGTTTTTAGACAGCCAAATTTTCTCCAAGCAGATTCAGAATCAGATTTCAATGAAATGGAAAATATCTATCCACTCAACTGAAAGTTATTGGGTTCATTATATCTAGAGTAACATTACAAACATTCACGTTGTTTTCATTAGGTATATAAAAAAGTTAATTGTTACATGTGCGCTCAAAAGAATGGAAAATCCAATTTAGCTACTCCAACGAAACAATTCGAAATTCATTCACAACTTATAATGGCACGGAGACAATGGCCATTTGAAAGATAAATTTATTTAACTATATTTTTCTCCTCCTGTAACACCATATGTAAGCCATTCTTAGACCTTACATACATATCTTGTTCGATGAAAAGGCAAAACTTGTGAGCTCTTATACTACTAAAAGAAGTAATTAAAATGCATGCTTTTTTTGATTGAGTACTATCAAAAGTTGCACTGCCTTAACTCTCTTTTTTAGGTCTATTTCTGTCGCAACTAGAACTTGACGTTCTTTTCTATTCTTTTCGCAACGAATCTTAACAAAACAAATACTTATATGGAGTGATATGCTATTAGACGTATTCTTTCTTGCAGCGGTTCGTTTAAAGTCATAAGTTTAAGAATTCGTGCCAATATCGTTTTCAAGAGGTACAGAAAACCCAAATAATTCCTTACAAATTTACGTTCCCTTTTCGCCACCAACAAAATTAACGAGAAAGTTTATTACGAAATTTAGGTATTTTTGATAGCTAACCGCTAATTGTATTTGAGTAAGTAGTTGCTTCAAAAACGATCAGAAGAGGGAATTTTGAGAATTGTAGCAAATTTTAAAATAAAAACATAGAACTCATTGATTCTACATGTATCAACAAACATTTTACGTCAAAAGTAGTAATTTGCCCCAATGACACACGCTTCTCAGCGTTGACAGTCGTAACAAGTTACATCGATAAAAAAGTATCTCTTGAAATAATCATGTTGGCAGTAGTGTCATAACTGTTCGAAACTCCTTTGTGCCATTAGTTTGATACTGTCACAGAAACACATTAGTTCTCGATAAGATAGTTTAGAGGCCAGACGAATGAAAGACGTAGGCTTCATTAGCGAGTAGCCTTTACTAGGAATTGACACTCTTTTGATCGTTGCAATTTAGAATATATCCATAAAAAGAAAATGAAGTAACTGTTCTTGAAATATTCCTCATTCCTGAATTCATACAATTTCTAAAACTTACAGATAATTCCATCCAGCTGACCGTCATGTTTGAATTGCAAAATCAGGGAATACAGACCTGAAAAATATTTTTTTCCTTCGTTCTTAAATGCTTCAGGAGGTTAAATCGTTTCATCTTTCAAGAAGTGAAAAATTGCTATGAACAAATCTAGTGAAATTTATACTACCGAATTCATACATTTCTTTCAATATAAATAAGTAGCACTTCAAGATGAAAATTGTACGTTAGGAAATCAATGCCATATTAGCGTAATATTGGGAAAAAATATTGTGATAAGCGAAAAAGAAAATCGCAACAATAAAATAATATAGATAATTAAGATGTTAATTGTATTAATATCTTTTTCATATAGTAGCATATTCAGATCGCTTATTACGAGTACTCGAGTAACAAAGAATGACGGACACAGATTCCATCTGCAGCCCCGTCATTGTGAATTCGCTTGAGAAACTATTCAAGTTTACACAAGATGAGTTCAAATGAAAACGTAATGATTAGTATTCAGCGCACAAAGAAAGTAAAGTGACTGATTTACTTTTAAAATCCTGGCTCTTTTAGGCAGCCTTGAGCAGTTTTGCTTATCTTGGTAGTACATTAATTTCCCCAACTTGCAGGGATGAAAGTAACTTTGTGATAAACATTAGACCGGAAAATTTGTAATTATCTCTCACGTATCTATTTATAATTTATTTTATTATATTTTCTCACTCTACCGAGGTAGTATGACAAGAAATTTAAAATTATTTCACAGATATGCTTTTTGGAATAATTGACAGGATTTGTTTATAACCTAACCAGTTTTGTTGAAAAAATAATTTTAAATAAGAAGTTGATACTCTATTCAGACTGCACACGTCCATATTTTTTAATTTTATTTTTAAACATTTTATAAGAACTTTCCGGTTCTTTTGGAATATTTTCGCTAGTCGAATCCATTCCTCGGGGCCTAGGATCCTTGCCCACTAGGTTTCCTAGAACCAGGGCACTGCTTCTCGTTTTTATCTCTCTATGCTTCCGCAGCTTCTGGAAGAGGTCCTCCATTGCTATGAGGTGATACGTTATATTTTGTATTGATTTGTGCAAAAGCTCACCGTTGACGCATACGATCGTCAGCGGAACTGCAAGATCAGGGTTACCGTTTCAAGACAGAGCTTCCTATTTAC
This sequence comes from Gryllus bimaculatus, assembly GCA_017312745.1. Classification (NCBI taxonomy): domain Eukaryota; kingdom Metazoa; phylum Arthropoda; class Insecta; order Orthoptera; family Gryllidae; genus Gryllus; species Gryllus bimaculatus. Next base: position 4,593,813 of record BOPP01000058.1, on the reverse strand, counting down.
GTAAGAAAAACGACTTGAGCACATTTGCCTATAGATAGAATCACTGCTTTAAATATTACACAAGATGGATGTTAGTAGAAACACTGGTGAAAGCCCTGAATACATCGTATTATTTTCCCGGAACACCTACGAAGAATGAGTATTTCATAAGGAATGTAAAGATTAAAGAAAGATACAATAGTTGTATCATCTCTCTGTGAATTCATTTACAGGTTAATCTAAGGCAGATATTTGGGAATTTCGGTCATTTATATTCAAATATGGCATTTGGACAAAGTTGAAATAGAATATATTGGCGGATTGAATTGAAGTGCATGAGTTCTGCAATTAATTTTGACATTATATTGCCCGTAATTGTATAAGAAATAATTTTTCAGTGCAACGAATATTCTAGGTAGCAACATATATTCTAATTACATATTTTTCCGAAAGAGTTTCTAACAATAAGAATGTGACTTCATACAGGACATTCCAATGATAAAGATATGCATACCTTCGTTTTGAATTGATAAACAAGTGCTATAATTTGGCAATGAGAACATTCTTTAAGATGCGTCATTAGTTACCAATAGATTGAGAATGTGAAGTTGTTCTTCTAAAAACACAAAATGGAACCCAAAATTAAATTAAATTCTGTACAAATACTTAAAGTTGTCTATAAATTATATTTGTTTAGATATTGAGGGGCATTGTTTGTTTAAATATTTCATCATTAAGCATGAAAAGCACCAATTGAACCAAAATAGAACCACAACAACTGTAGATTTGTCTACAATGTTTAAAAATTACAATCCAATCACAGGGTGATTATTAAGAATAGCTGAACAAGACAGAGAGAATGATTATATGTGTGAAAATGTAAGGAATATACATGATACGATACCATTATATGCTATTCAAAAGGATGTACCAAATATCTTCGTAGATGTTTCGGTTTCTGTTTCATGTTCGAGATATGCTTTGTAACAGCTTAAAATTAAGGGTACGAAATTATTCAAAAATTGTTAAAATCCAATTTACAAATTTAATCTCAAATTTTTGACGACGCGGATAAAGTTGAAAAATAACACTATTGAAATTACTAGTACTTCCTTTGATTGAGCCATTAATTAATTATTTTTTGATAATAATATAAGTGGTAAATAAATGTTTTTCCAAAAAATCATGCAAATATTAAAACGATTATCGTTAAACTAAGAATGAAAACTTGTTCAATTTTTTTAGTTTTTCACATCCTTCCGAGAATACAGAGATGGCTAGAAAACCTGAAAAAGAAACTAAAAGAAAACGATAAAAAAATCTTACATTAACTATGTACTTTCGTGTACTTTGCTCTAATTTTGTCGCTTTAAACTCCACGTAGAAATCTTCATACGCGACCGGTCTAAAATTATATGAAAAGCCAGAATGACAATTGGCAGCAGTGAAACGAGATCAAATAAGGTCGCATCTTGTTTCAAAAATAATACGTTTTCTTGTAAGGTGCAGTATCTCATCCATTATATTACACTATTTTTCAATTATTTCCGTTATGAAGGAGATTAATAAGAAAAGGTAAAGCTTCATATTAATAAAATATCTTTAAATTGAAGCTTGTGATGTGAAATGTAATCTAATAAGCTGTTACAGAGCAAAAATACTGAAATTCTCACAGGGAATGGCATGGCCGCACTGAGACACTTTGCGTTGTGGCATTGCACGTTGTGCAAAGAAACATGTTTGATATTCGATGTAAATTTCTGTTAAATGGGTCCTCCCTACCATATATGCACTCACGAAGGTGTAAATCAATAACTATTCGCATTCCAAATATTTTCGTGTCATTTTTGATACGGATGTGCGATTTAAGACATTTGATAAGTAACAAAGGGGAGCACACGATAAAGTATTTGATTGGCTTTCATCACTTCGCTGCGCGTGCATTTTACGGAAATTCACTTTTTTCAAATGGGATCATTGAATTATTTACGTTAGAAATCTTTTAAAATCCTGTCACTGAATCCAACGGTATTTGTGTATCATTGTTTTAACGGCTACATCAGGCCCTCCATTCTATATGCTTCTTCACACATCGCGTAACAGTTCACTCACATTTTCGAGGCGTCGAGTTACATCAGGTACCACCGAACCAAACGACAACCCTCCTTGCGACTGACACATCCTATACTATGTCCGCTGAGAAGGTGATTGAAAACAACAATTACTTAATCATGTACTCCCTGGCGTCACATATCTAATACCCATACAGATATCTTAAACAGTACAAATATATGTGAGGTGCTTATACTCGTAGTTATTGAATTAGGGCATATCTGATAGTGATGGTCCACTAGGCAAAAATTGGTAGTGGATGTTTGAATGTGTTTTGTTTATATTTGTCTTCACAATGCGTAATACCGGCTTAGGTGGTAGAGGGGTATTGATTGATATCATAGCAAAGCCTCTGACTGGGAGATCTTAGGGTTTGAGTCCCGACAGTTGCAAAATTTTCGACATTAGCCAGCCAGCTAGGTCGGTTTCAGGCAGTGTCGGGAGGAGAACTCTAACGGACGGCTGCGGTAGATTTTCTTGGTTTCTCCGATCAACACCAAACGAAGGACGGAGGAGTACCCGTAGAAACGGGCCACGGACCGCGCGCGTTCTTTCCTTCCTCTTCCTTGTCTTATCATCTTCTCTTATACATACACTCTTACTATAAGTGCCCTACACTACAACACATGTCGAGAGACCAGTCTGGAGCTTAGAGCGTGTCCCGGCAGGGGCGGTGTTCCGCTGGTGGGAGATAACTGGTAGGGAAAACTCCCGCAAACCGACGTACAGGTCACCGACAGATCTCGCTCTCTAGCGGGGGAAGATCACCGCTACCACCATCTCCAGCGATCAAAACATGCACTACACTTACGGGACATTGCCTTACCAGTTATTACGCCCGGAATCAGTAATCAATCAATCTGCGCCGATTCCTACCACACAATTGAGGGTCGAATACCACCCCTTACCGAGAAATAGCATGCACTTCACTTACGGGGCTAATGGCCGTAGCAGTTGACGTGCCCGGAAACATTATACAATATTTTTAATGTATACAACGCGTCCTGTCGCATCTTAAGACTCTGCCGAACGGCCATGCCCTTCCATTGTGAGTAGTTCCTCAGCGCGCCGCTTGGGCGGCGGGGGCGGTGGCGGCGGCGGCAGCGGCGGCGGCGCTCTTGGCCGATGGAGATCCATAATTCAGAGCCGGATTTATAGTGCGGGCCGCGGACGATTTCTTCGCGAGCGTTGCTAGCGCGCGAATCCCCATGAGCCCGCCCCCCCGCCGCCCCTCCCCGCCCCTCGACGCCCCCGCGCCCCGCGTGCCCCGCGCGCCCGATCGCCCTGATGCATGTTTGAAGCCGTCTGCGGCAGTTAGGGCCAGCTGATTCTCGCCTTTCTTACGTGTGGCGCTGTGCGGCCCGCCGTCGCCGCGGCGGCTAGGCTGCTTCGGCCCGAGCTGGGGCGTCCTCTTCTTCTTTTCTTGTTTGCGGGCGCAGCTTCTTTGCCGCCAAGGCCTCCGGTCGCGGCTTGCGCTTCTGATGTCTTTTTTTTTTCTTTTCTAGAGTCGCTTTCTATATCACTTTCTACGGATTTGTTAGGAATGATCTCTTGAGCGCACGCGAGGGACTGCCATATAATTTGAACTCGGAGGAGCATCGTGCTTTCGCGTGCTTTCGCGTCGCCTCTTTCGCATTTTGATGTTAAAGAAGCAACAATGTTACTTTTATTGGTGGCATTACTGAAGTGAGATTTGTGTACGATATTGGTAGTCTGGTAGAAGGTAGCTGATACATTTTTCTATTCTTGGTAACTATGCAAACTTTTCAAGCACTTTGATGACTTTTAAGATATATTTATATATGTTTGGCTATCTTATTTTTTCATAGAATTTCAGAATGAATTATGTAAGCTACGCGAGTAATTCGCTTTGGACTGAAACATTTTGCTCTAAAAATTTTGTTCTCTATGTATTTTCCTGCTTTTCAAATAAAATCTTCTATGAACGTTTGAATTTTATTAATGAATCCTATTGATTTATTTTCAGAATAAAAAAATACAAATTGTGAAGTTTGTGTGTATTTTTGTTCGTAAAGGCAATGGCACTTCAATGTGAGAATAGAAAATTCGTAGCTCAAAAGGCAATGAATACAACGGTATTGAAAGTGATTCAACAGCACCGCATCCCATTTGCATGTTATTGCCGCTACTTGGTCTTGCGAAAAGTACCGTGTTGCATCTCAACAGGAAAAAGGTAAGCCATCACATTCCACTTCAGTAATTACTGTCGGAAAAGAAGCTGTAAAATGAGAATAAAACTACAAAATGTAAATGAGGTATAATCACGGTTACATATGTAAGATACCATTAACAGAATATGTATTATAGATATTTGTATACGTGTTAGATTGAAAATGGTTGGCAATGAATACACCTCCATTATTTTTATTAACTTTAAATGTTTGAAAATAACATAATACATCTTAAATAAATTAATTGTTAAAGAGTTATCAAATATACAGGTTAATCGTATATGTGTTCAGGCCATCTCCGAGTGCTTTTAAAATGTTCATGCTCTCTTTAAAGACAGAAAAAAGTCTTATTTCTCTTTCGAAAAGTTATTTATGAATGGCACAACACTACTTTATCATCATATCAATGATGAAATTGTTATCATCACATCATCATAAATGAAGCTTGTGCAACTGAAGAATTGATATCTAGATTTATTCAGTCAAAAAAATGTAAAAACTGTATGTCACGTAGGGGAGAAGAATCTTGCGACTTGTTTTTAGTAAGCCTGTGTAGCGAGTGCACTTAAGATACAGGTTCGTAGTTGACGTTAAACCACTTGACGTTTCTAATGTCATTAATTGTTTCACAACGTCAGAGCAGATTATCTAAATACACAGCTAATATGAGATATGCTAAAACAACACAGAATCTGTGCTGCACGTCGATTCCTGATCAGAATTATGAAAGCACAACGCCAATACAGAGGAATGTTGGAATTCTAGAAGTAGAAGTAATGAAGAGATTATAGTGGTGGAAGGGAGGCTGATGGGTACTGTATACCAAAACGGGCAATTGTAAACTTACAGACAACATGTTTTCTGCAATACAATTGGCTATTCCTGTATCCAACGGGGGAAATTCATTTGTAATTGTTGTGCGTAAGATGGAGAAAATCTATGCTAGTTTTATGCAGAATATCTAAAAGTTTAGAAATATCTTGACACGCGATCAGTTACTTTTGGAATGTTAGGACGGAACATTCAAGACTAGGAAAATAAAATTTACTATTTCTAGAACACTACAAATATTTTTAAAAAAGTGTTCACATGTTAATCAATTTCGTCATTTGATATGTCTATGATACTGTTTTGAAGCTACTAAATTGGTGTGAATAGCGGAAAAATTTGAAATTAATTTCGTAACTTTGATATCTTTACCAAGATTGTAGATAAAAACTCTGTGTTTATTAATACATGGAGAACATCTTTTTTACTGTTACGATTTCCAATCTTCATTTATTACTGCCACCATTTCATTCCTTTGCTACCATTCCACATAAATATCTAAAAGGAAAAAGAACAAGTAGGATTTGTAATTCGTTAGAGCCGAAAAATAAACTAAACTAGCTGGATCCACGCAAAAACTCCGCACATTAGGAATATACTTTGTTAAAATTATTTCATAGAAGAACCCAACTTTGAATGATCAGTTCCTGAACAGTATCTACCATTCTAAAGTGAGATTTAAACTAAGATCTAAGAGTCAAGATGAAATTGCATATAAAATACAACAGTGTCTTTAATTGCATCGGGAAAGATAATTCCTTTTTTCGTTGGTTTTATGGGGAGGGTATTCATCAATTTCGAGCAATGCACGTTAATGAAGTGTGTCACTAAAGTCATGATTTGCAAACTTCACTTTTTTGTCTTAAATCCCTTGGATGAAGGACTAAGAAGTAATTCTCTATCCAGAAGTAGCACACGTTTGCATTGTCGATTTCTTATAAATAGGCAAAAATCGTCATCTGTTCTTAACATACCATACATAAAGAAGATAAGCATAAAAATATAATAATATTTTTGGAAATCGTGAGTCACAAGCATTGGCATAGAAATATTGAAGTTTATTTAATTTGAATCTTTTAGTACCAGGAGAACGTAATATTAGTAAGAAAAATAATTATAATGTTATTGAAAATTAGTTTCTTACCAGCTGAGTACAGCTCAGAGTTTGCCTCTGTCTCTGCAACGTCTCTGGCTGGGAGGTCCAAGAGTTCGAGTACCGGCGGTGACGGATTTTATATACCTACGTAGGTCGATTTCAGACGCCGTCTGTAGGAGAACTCTAGCGCCGGATGTCCTGATCGGTAGTTTTCCACGAATTCTTCGAACAGTACCAGGCGAAAATCTGAGCAGTATCTTAACAAACCTCTCTTCCTTGATTTATGCTCTCCCCTTAAGCGCGCGCGCGCACACACACACACACACACACACACACACACACACACACACACGCAAACGCACACATACACACACATATACACACATACACACACAAACACACACATACAAACACACACGTACACACACGTACACACACATACACACGCATACACACGCATACACACACATACACACACATGCACACATACGCACACAAACAAACAAACACACACACTCATACATACACACACGCGCGCAAGGTTCCGTGGAGAGGTTGGAGCAGAAGGAAGGTGCGATTTTAGTGAGTAAAAGTATCACACGTTGAATAGTTCGGGATGCCCAGTGTCTTTTGAAGGTTTTCACCTACCCTTGTAAAACTCACACACACACACACACACTCACACACATACACGCACTACAGTGCAAGACGTGGCGGGAAATCAGTCGAGATTTTAAAACTTGTCCCGACTGGGGCTGTGACAACTGAGGAAGATACCTGGAGGGAAAAATCCGTCGACGTGCAGGTCGTCGCCGGCTCTCACGTTCCACCTAAATTACACCACCACCTCCCGCGATAAAAAAAATTGTTGCACTAAGGGAACTAATCGGCGTCAACAAAAAGGTTTGTTGTTACATTTTGCCGGTTATGAGTTAACGGTGGGAAATTGTTCTTAAAAAATAAATTCAACTTTTCTGTATAAAAGTTTGTTGTCCGTGAACTCTGTTCACGGTGTTGTCTGTTACGTCTGTAGAGTGTCCTTCAACAGTTAGTGTTAAGAAAACATATCGATGCCCGGAACTTAGCCCGGAACGTTTTGCTTACTCTTCGAAATTTGAAGCTCCTGAACATTGAACGTTTCCTCCGATCCACTTTACGTGCCCGGAAACATCAGTCAATCAATTAGAATCATATTAGTAGTAATAGAAGCCCATAGAATCTTATTAGTAGAAATATAAATCCATAAAAAGAGTATATAAGAGAGTATTAGAGGGTGTAGGAGAGAGATATATCAATCCATAGAGTTTTTGTACGCGTAGTTCATAACTAATTAGTACGCTAACCGTCTTAATTTTGAAATAAATGTATCGTTGATATCGTTTACATAACGCTCACTCGATGAAGACGTTTCCTCACAGAGAGTTTTTAGGGAATATATCAAGTTTTTCTAACCAGGTTGTGTTTGAATTATACTCTTTTACTTTTCGAAACATTCTTCAAAGCTTTTAGACCCTCATCTATCTTAGTAAATTGCATTGTCGGTTGGAACAAAATCGGTTTGGCTGAGTCATGTTCTCAGACACACTTGGCCATTATCCATTTTGTTTCCGATTCCCGGAATCTTCGAAGCATTGTCTCCTTGCCAGAACCTAGCGCATCAGAGGAAATAATCGGAATGTTTTTCCAGTGTGAATCCACAACGAGACTATTTCATTCGTATTCATACTGCTATCTCTTCTTTCCTGCAATTAAACGATGTTTAAGTGTTTCGAAGACAACGATATCACTTTACGAAAAATAAATGCAAATCAAACTTTCTAACTTGTATTCTGAGGTACAAATTGCAGAAACAATCCAGAATCCTTGAAAGTTTTAGATATTTAAGTTATTTTTATGAAGATATAATTTTTAAAAATTGGAATATCAATTTGCATAAATTCGTAATTTGTATTCAATCATTCTTCTCAAATATAATACGCTCCGAAGAAATAATTACAATAGGACGTGTTTCTGAAGTAAATGCCATTGCAAGCTGAAAATGTGCAATGAAGAATTCACTGCTAAGCTAAGTATTCTTTTTCGAAAAATATTTAATTATTATGTCAAGGTCGGTAGTATAGGATAAAAATGTCATTAGAACACATCTTTCGTAAAGCACTCCATTCAGAGGGAACTTCTTATCGTAAGTTCCATCGCCAGTCGCCAATTGCCAGCATCACCCGAGGGCTTCGGACCTAGTCTCCAAGAGCTGAGCTTCGGTGATCGAGGGAGAGCCCAAACCGCGGACAATTTTCGAGGGAAATCTCTATCTTGATGCCCACGTCTTCCCCTGATTGCTCGTTTTCGTCTTCGCCCAGCCCCCGCTGTCCCCGCCTGTCCTCGCCTCCGTGTCTCACACTCAGGGTTTCATCGCATCCACCCCATTCCTCTTCCGTACCTCTCCGGTTTCCCTACGTCTACCCCCGACATCATCGTCATCTTTTCTCTTCTTTCGCGCGTTTCTCCGACCGCCCTTCCCTTCTCGCGTAATTCCACCCTCCGCTACTGCTCTGCCAAACCTGCCTTTTTATTCGCATTCCAAATTTCGCCTCAACCTGTTCTTTTGGCGCAACCGTCCTCACATTTTTGACATTCAGCGCCGCACATCCGTCCTCTTCCTTCTTCAGCACCACACACGCTCCCGATTCTCTATTCAGCGCCACACCCTCCACTACTTTTATCCAGCGCCACCCGCCCTCTTATAGGCGCCACTCATTTTTGTCCCCATCCTTAACATCCCTGTCTTAACATCCTCGTTCAATTTTCATATATAGCCACTCTCCTCCTCTTCCTCATTCAAAGCTACTCGTCTCTTCTTGCATATCCAGAACTACCGCGCCAAATCTTCCTCATCCAGCACCTGCCCTCTTCTCTTCCTCATCCAGCGCCGACTCGATTCCTGATCCTCATCGATTGTTTTACCTGCCTCCTCAGGCTCATCCATCACTATCCCTCACTCTTTCTCATCCAGCTCTATGCTATACATTTTTCTTACCCAGCGCCACCCTTGCCCTTTCATCCTCTTGTAGCACCTCCTCTTCCACACCCAGCGCCCGCCACTTCCCATTCTGCATTTAGCGCAACTCCTAATCTTTTCGACAATCATACAACATCCATCACCTCTTCCTCATCCAACACCATTATTTTCCCTCAATCACCCACCATTCCCTTTTCCTCATCCTGCCCCACGCCTGTCCTCGTCGTCCTCCAGTGAGAACCCTGCCTCCTCTTCGTCATCCTGCAAAAGCCCTATCCTCGTCGTCTCCTTGACTTTGTCCTCCTCTAGAGCAGGTCAGCCTCCTCTTCCTCTTCTCGGCCACCCCCGTCCTGTTCCTCATGAGGCGCTGCGCCGGCCCTCTTCCTCCCCTTCTCACCCTTTCCTCATCGTGCGCCTCACCTGTTCTTTTCCTCATCATGCACCACCCCCGCCCTCTTATTCGTACTGTATCACCCCTGTCCTCTTGCTCCTCCAGTACGGTCCCCGCCTCCTCTTCTTCACCCTGGGACACCAGCCATCCTTCTCATCCTGAGCCAGTTCTACCCTCTCCCTCATCCTGCGACATCCCTGTTCTCTTCCTCATCTCAGCTCCCCTGTCCTCTTCCTCGTCCTGCGTCACCCCTGTCCTGTTCCTCCTCCAGTACGGCCCCCACCTCTTCCTCATCCTAGGACCCCAGCCCTCTTCCTCATCGTGCGCCATCCTACCTTCTCCCTCATCCTGCGCTATTCCTGTTCTCATCCTCTTCTCGGCTCCCTGTCTTCATCATCCCGGCCTCCCTCTCCTCTTCCTCCTCCCAGTACGGCCCCCGCCTCCTCTTCCTCACTCTGAGACCCCAATCCATCCTCCTCATCCTGCGCCAGGCCTACCCTCTCCCTCATTCTGCGCCATCCCTGTTCTCTTCCTCATCTCAGCCCCACTGTCCTCTTCCTCGACCATCTCCTCTTGCTACTCCATCCAGTACGGCCTCACCTCATCTTCCTCACCCTGGGACACCAGCCCTCTTCCTCATTCTGCGCCAGTCCTATCCTCTTCCTCATTCTGGCCATCCGTGTCCCCTTCCTCATCCCGACTTCCCTGTCCTCTTCCTCGTCGTGAGTCATCCCTGTTCTCTTCCTCCTCCTTCCAGCACGGCCCCCGCCTCCTCTTCCTCACTCTTTGACCCCAGACCTATTCCTCATCCTGCGCCAGATCTACTCTCCCTCATCCTCCACCATCCCTGTCCTCTTCCTCCTCCCTCCAGTACGGTTCCCACCTCATCTTCCTCACCCTGGGACTTCAGCCCTCTCCCTCACCCTGCGCCATCCCTGTCCTCTTCCTCCTCCAATGCCGCCACCGCGTTGGCGGCGGACGGCGAACGACGCGTCCGCCTCCGCGTAACGATTTTTCTGGCGTCGGAGGCGACGAAGCCGACCCATCGGCTTTAACCGCACCCGATCGCCGCGCCGCCTCCGTCGCCGGCGGCGGGGGCGGGGGCGGCGGCGATGACGGCGGCGGCGGACGGCGCGTCTCAGGAGAGGCCGCACGAGGCGACGCCGCGGCGCGGCGCGAGCGACTCTAGAGCAGCGCGGGGGGAAGCGGTCGCCGCGAGCCGGAGATACCGCTTACGCCACTCTCACTAAAGTATAGCAGCTGCAGCTAAATTCCAAGAAGGAGCGTAGGCGTTTAGTTGCCATCTTATAGTGTCAATCTATGTCACTACTACTGTTAATTAATTATATCCCTGGTCAGGTAGGTACCTACTAATAATTATATACGGTAAATTAACGATGTCTGGTATCAAAAATATATATTGCTAAACTTCGTTTCGATCGCGTAGCGATCATCCTCAGAGCTATGTGATCAAAAAGATCTTTTGCAACATATATTTTTTGATAGCAACCAATATATTTACTCTACTACTGTATCACATTGAATGTAGGTGTTCCTCAGGGTTCACCTTTTTGACTCTCTTCCATAGTAGTTTTGTTGCATTGTTGTTCAATCTTCATCATTGTATTTATTATCAGTTACTTTTCAAAACTCTAGTCATAAATCAAACAATAGCTTAGTTAACACACATTTTCTCCTCACGACTCTCTCCTACTAACGGCATACTCTTCGAATAGATTATTCTGCCTGTAATACGATCACATTGACGAATCCTCAGCCCCTATACATACAAGGTGGCGAATAAATGTCTTGGTAACTCTCAACAGTCTAAATCGTTGACTTTCCCTGGCGTACGAGAGTTTTTAGATTCACGGAACAACGGTGAATAAATTTACCTGAATTGCATAACACATGATTATGGACGTGGTGTGGACGTTACAGCAGCGACAGCCTGTTTACGAAAGATTGGACCCTCAGCCCTTGGTTGTAGGTGTCGCCTTAAAAATGCTTTTCTCGCTCCTTTCTGTTATGTCACTGGAGGTCGTCGATAAAAATTTCTTTATGGAAACATTCCCCTATTCTCCCTCTATGCGAGCACACATATTTTCGATATAATCAGAACTTGCTTTGCCTTTCTTCTTAACTCATAACTAATTAATATTTGGTGGTTCGCGCACTGGCCCTAAACTCTTATGAGAAAGATATATATTTGTCCTGAGGTAAACTTATGCAAAAACTACAAATGTATCTAATATACCAAAATATATTTTACCATGTCTTCGTGACGTGTCAAAATATCATCAGCACGTGCCTGTTCTATTGGAACAGCGAGCACGTGTCTGAGAGACTCCTCATTTTCATATTACAAAATCCTATATTATAGAGGCGTTGCCTACTTTCTTTGTGACAGTGTCAGACCCTTTTCTCATTTAAAATCGCGTTCGTGAGACGGGGGCTGCGGCAAAAACCGATTATATGAACTGACTTTCCTGCATAAAAAGCATACGAACGCTGCATACAGATTGGAGTAAATACAGTACAGAAAGAAATTTCTCTGCTAAGTTTACGATAAATGCACTCTTTTTACTAATGCAAAGGCTGTCGAGGAGCGTCTATGATGCAGACAGAATTGCTGAGTGCGTGAACGTTACAAAGTAAATTAATTAACTACAAATAATGTGTAAACATGCTCATTAAGTAATAATGAAAAATAATGAGTTAATATAAATGAAGAAACACTACTTTAAAATTCGGAAATGTTTTTTGGAGATTTCTTTATTGATATAGATCATATTTACAATGTTGAATCTTTTGTTCAATGAATATATTAGTGCAAATTAGGGCCAATTATGTTTCCATCACTTTTCTTGCAATTTTTGAGTAATTAAAATGTAGAAAATGGCGAAATAATTAAGTGAAATTTCATATCATAATCATTCAAAATTTTCCAAAAAATATGGTTAATGAGTGGAAGTGCAGATTTAGGATTTATAATGATCAATTGTTTTTTGAATGAAGTATATATTTGGAATAGTAGATTTGCTCAGGTGGAAATTGACTCTTTAAAATAATTTATAACTTGGTTTTGCTAATGAAACTTCTCTAATAACATTGGGCATTGTACGTGTCCACACATCCACACAAACACATATTATTTCTAATAATCGCATTACTTAATAATAATTAGATATTGCAGATAATATTATTCTCTATCGGAAATTATATATATATATATATATATATATATATATATATATCTTTACGTATTATACTGAGTATTATTTTTTGAAGTAAACATTTTATTCTGATATTAGGAAGTGATAGCAAATTCTCAACATGATAATTTTCATGACATCTTCAAAAAGAGATTTCCATATTGAAGGTTCTGGGCAGCAACATTTGCTAACTACGAGTAGTTTTTCGAATCAAATAATTATAGCATTCTCAACATGTCTTCAGTATGGATCCGAGGTTGACTCTCTGCAAGATTTCTATTCAGATTCTCTGAGGACGGACTCCATCTACAAACGAGAGTACAATCTGAGCGCAATTCCGTCTTCTACTTCCAATTATGTCCGTCCCCCGCCTTTTAATTATACTGCCAGACTGACCGCCGCGCCGTTACTAGATTTGCTTGGCAAGAAACCTCCAACGGCTTGCGCAACCCTGCGCAAGTTCCGCATGGAAATATAGCTTGGCCTCGGCGGCGGCGGCGGCGGCGAGCAGGGGTAAGTAAATAAAGCACGTGCTCAGACATCTAAACAGAGGAGGCACCTTTTGGCAGCGGTGACGTAGCGATTTGCAGCATACAATTCCGGAAGTAATTGAGATATGCGGCGGCTGCGACGCGAGGGCGGAGCGTGGTGGGGCGGGGGGGGGAGTTTGAGGCGCTGGTTCTACTGCATTTGGCTCTTCGATGAGAACGGTTGAAAAGTTTGGACCAAGCCATTTGATCGTCCAGCACTTTCAGAGTTAAGCAACATGGTATGATTAATTTTTGATATTGATTTCTTCTTTAGTTTGCAAATGCAATATCAAAAAACTACAAATTAGCATTACCACTGCATTGAATTATTATAAAATGATTTTAGTAAAACATAAATCAAAATATCTATTCTTTTCCTTTTCTAAATATTTGTATTAGCAATAGGATTTTACGTACACTCCACAACTATAAAAATCAGAACAAGGTTTTTTAGTTTGTAATATAAGATATCATATAATATAAAAATATATGAACGTCTAGGAGATTCTTCCATGCAGAAATAATTTTTAAAATTCCGTTTGCGTTGCAAATTTTTAATTCTAACGCATCCTAAGTGCATAGATTGTAATTATTAATTAATATTTAATTCCTTTTTTAGGAAATAAGAGATAGATAAAAAAAAGAATGACCATTAGGTAAAGAAAGTAAAATTAGATAAAACCATTCGAGAGCTTAAAAATATTTTGTTGGTAATGATATCTTTGGTTAGTCGTACGTAGAACGGCCACACTCATCCTGTTCGAAAATAATCATAAGCCAAAGCAGCAAATGCTGTGCATGATGCTTCCGGCGATAAGAGCCAGGGTCGGCGTGATATCGCAGCTCATGCGACGAGGTGCGTCCCACATTGGCGCCGCCCGACCAGCACGGAAGCACTTCGCCAACCCGAAGCCTGCCACACACCGCGACTTGCGCGACTGCGACTCCAGCCCGAGCGCCGCATCGCACTGACTACCCCGACCGTGCGCCCGCGCCCGCGAGCCCCCCGCACGCACGCCCGCCCGCACGCGCACGCACGCCCGCCCCGCCCGCCCGCGCGAACCGCGCCGCGCCGCCTCGACCGCCGCCGACCGCGCCGACGCCGACGCCGACCGCCCGACCGCCCGACACGCCCGACGCCCGACCGCCGCGACGCCCGGCGCGCCCGACCGCCCGAACCGCGCGCGACCGCGCCGCGACGCCGCCGACCGCCGGACGCCCGACCCGCCCGATCCGCCCGACCCGACGCCCGACCGGCCCGACCGCCCGACCGCCGACCGCCCGACCGCCGACGGCGACCGCCCGACGCCCGACGCCGCCCCGACCAGACGTCCGACGCGCGGCGACCGCCCGACCGCCGCGACCGGCCGACCGCGACCGGCCGACGCCGCCGCCAGCCCGAGCGGCCGACCGCCGCCCGAGCCGACCGCCGACCGGCGCCGATCGCCCGACGCCGACCGCCCGAATCCGCCCCCAAGCCACGCCCAGACCCCACCGCGCGACGCCGACCGCGCCGACCGCGACGCCCGACGCGACCGCCGACCGACCGCCGACCGCCCGACGCCGCCGCCGACCGCCCGACCGCCCGAGCCGCCCGACCGACGCCCGACCGCCGACGCCGACCGCCGACCCGCGACCCGACCGCGACCGCCGACCGCCCGACGCCCGCCGCCGACGCCCCGCCGACGCCCGACGCCCGCGCCGACGCCGAACCGGCCGCTCCCTGACGCCGCCGACCAGCCCGACAGCCCGACAGCCCGACAGCCCGACAGCGCCCGACAACACCGACAGCCGTGACAGCCGACAGCCGAAGCCCGACAGCCCGGAACGCCGACAGCCGACAGCCCGACAGCCGACACCCGACAGCCCGACAGCCCGACAGTCCGACAGCCGACCAGCCCAGACAGCCGACAGCCCGACAGGCCCGACAGCACCGACACCCGACGCCGGAAACGCAGCCCGACAAGCCGACCGGACCCGGAGCCGGAGGGCCGACGATCCGCGACGACCGACCGACGAACCGACCGACGACGGACGACCGCCGGACCGACCGACCGACCGACCGACCGACGCGACCGACGACCGCGCGATCCGACCGACCGACGGCGACCGACGACCGAACGACCGCTCGCCCTCCCGTCCACCCGTTGCGTCTCCGCCGCGTGCCACCGCCGCTCATCAGCCGAAATAAGCGTCGGGACGAGCAGCCAGCAAACGACCCTGTCCC
>BOPP01000058.1:4536563-4576753 GCA_017312745.1 Gryllus bimaculatus | reverse complement strand
GCCCTCCCCGCCACCTTCGCCTCCGCCCTCGCCTCCACCCTGGCCTCCGCCCTCGCCGCCGCCCACGTTGCCACCCTCGCTGCCCCCTGCCATTCCAGGAAGACACGCTTCTCTCTCCGCTGCACGCAGTTACGAACGCGTCGAAAGTCTCGCCACCGGGAGCCGCGCTTCATCGCGTGAGATGCGAAACGCTTGTCAGGTTTCGTCGCTTCCAGACTTTTTCGGTTGTGACGTTTTCCCAGTAAGTTAAGTGGTTTAAATAACACATTTTATTGATTGATTACTGATTCCTGCGCGTCGACTGGTAAGATCATTAGTCTTGTAAGTCTAGTGAAAGTTCTTTCCTCGGGAGGTGTTGGTGGTCTTCTGGCGTGGGTGGCGAGAACCAGCGCCGACCTTCTGTCGGCAAACGGGGCTTACCTCCCACCAGCGGGGCACCGCCCTAGCCGGGACAAGCTGTAAGCTCCCGACCAGTCCCCGGCGTATGAGGTATTGTAATGTGAGTGTGTGTAAGTAAGGGGTGAGGATAGGATATGACAGACTGTAAGAAAGGAAGAGGAACGAAAGTTCTCGCACGGTCCGTGGCTCGTTTGTTACGGTACTGCTCCGGCATTCCCTGGCGTTGATCGGAGAAACCACAGAAAAACCACGTATCAGAACAGCCGACCGATAGAATTTTCCCCCAGACAGCTGCAGAACTCGTCCTAGCTTTCTAACAAGTGTTGAAAACCCTGTCTCTGTCGAACTCGAACACTAGAACATCCTGTCTGAGGCACTGCAGTGACATCAATTATTGCCCTGAGCCATCTCTCTGGATGTTAAATGGAACGGTGCACAGGACGAATAGAAAGCGTGTTTCTATCATAGCTGTTTTATCGGTCCATCGTAATTCCATCGTAATACCTGGAATTGAAATTGTGGCACCAGTTAGAACGTATGAGAGAAGAATAAGTTAATATGAGAAAAATAAACGGGTTTGAGAGAGGATAATACTTTTATTTTCTAAGATTGATTTATTTCACTACACATTGAAGTTGCAATGAAAGTTGTTATTAGAAATCATCTAATTGATATTACCATATCTTGAAATGACATATTTTATTAACATGTGAATGATAGGGTAGAGAGAACATATAATTGGCTTTTCCAAGCAATTACCATAAGTAACAATTTAGGTTATTCTATGATAATATGTATAACAACAGATGATTCTAATGAATATCTTGTGACTCCCCTTTGCCTTCTATGCGGCAACCACAAGGTGAAGCAAGTCATGTCTCACGCAATATTACGCAACCCCACACGCCTAGTTCTCAACAGTTGCGTCTCAGCCGTTGCTGCTCTATCAATTCATATTTACTGCTACAATTGAATCCTCAACTTGCGCACGGAGTCTCTGCCGAAAACTCAGCAAGACAACGCACGTCAGACAGCATGACAGCAGTGAGTCTCTCTAATGCACGTTCGTCTCCGAAATTGAATTTTCAACAAATCTACCCACTGTTAGAGCATTGAGTAACTTCAATTTATATCTACGTTTATTAGTAATAGATACCAAACAATGATATTTTATGTAATAACAGTATGTGCATAAAACTATTATTTTCAAATGTTCGTACTCATGTTACTATTCTTTTAAAATAGAAATATATCATCTTTTAAGAAGAACTGCATTCAATTCATTAATCCCGTCAGTCAGTCTCTATCTTCGAATTCATCCAAGTGAACTACTTCATCAAATTCACTTCATTTTGGGCCTAATATTGAGGAAGAAATATTAAATATATTGCCAATTGCAAATGTGAAAATCCTCAAATATGATTAATGTAGGAAAATAAAATAAGATAAGTTTATCAAGTTTCTAATAGGGACACTGTTACCTTGAAGTTCTTAAATCTTGACAACCAAGAAGATGAAATCTTATGATGTTGATGAAAATGTTAACAAAGAATTATTTGAATAAACCAATAACTCAGAAAAAAGAAACGATACTCAAATGTCAAGGAATTTGAAAGCAATAGCACCAAAGAATAATAATTTGCCGTGTAGAACCGTTATATTTTGTGCTAACTAATTAAATACTGTGTTACTCGGACATACCTAGGAGAGACCAATTAAATTTGCCTGTCGTTACTCCTTGACATTGATTAACTCCGCAGGAGATGGCGCTCGGGGAGCGAAGAGTATAGACGTGCTGTCCGCGTGCGACGCTCTTCCTCCCCTTTTATGCCCCCCACCCCTTCGCCTGCCACTCCCTCACAACCACCCTAGCCCCCTCTCTTACCCTAGTCCTCCATCTCCCCTCCCCGCCGGCGTCAACGCCACCGACACCGCCCCATTACCACTGCCCACCAGTTCCTCTCCCGCGCTTCGTCACCAACTCCACCCCTGCCCGCACAACTTACTGTTGCCACGCCCATACGCGCTCCACTACCTCCCACCGGGAGATATGGCTCACGGCGTCACTGAGCTCCCTCCAACTACGGAGGTCCTAGGTCCCAACGGAGGCAGGGTTTTCGAACCTAGCTTGTCAGCTAGGTCCAATTCAGTAGATGGATGGAGAAGAATTCTACCGTCTGACCTCTGAACGATAGTTTTTTCCCGTGTTTTCTCCGATCAAGAAAACGCAAATGCAGGAGCGGTGCCCTAACAAACGAGCTACGGACCGCGCGCGTTCTTTCGTACCTCTTCCTTGTCTTATCCTCACCCTTTACCGACACCTACACTAACTTGCACCACACTACCTCATTTAGTGGGAGACCGGTCGGGATCTCAGAACTTGTCCTGGCCGAGAGGGTGCCCCTCTGGTGGGAGATACTTGGTTAGGGAAAACGTGCTATACCACGGTAGGTCGTCGCCTGATCACACCACCCAGTAGGGGAAGACAATCGCCACTTCCCGAGCAAAAACATACAATACATATACGGGACTAATGGCCTTAGTTGTTAACATGCCCCGAATCACTAATAATCAATTGATCCACTATCTTCCCTCCCCCCCTCACACTCCGCCACCGGCCCTCTCACAAATCTCCCTTTCTCCCGCTCTTGCTCCATTTCTTCACTTTCCCACCCCCGTCCGCGTCCCCGCCAACTCCGACACCGCCCACTCCATCATCCATTCCCCAACCTTATTCCCATTCGCCGCATCCCCGTCCCCGAGCCCGCAACCGCCCCTCCATCAGAATCACCTTCGGCTCCGCATTTTCCATAGCCGCCTCATCCCAACCTACATTTTGCTCGTAATGACAACGCTCCCTCCCGCGAACTATTCTAGCCCTCCCTCTCTCCAACTGTCAGCTCCGCGCACCGTCACAAACTCCAGTTTCACACAAGCACATTCCTAGCGACGCCCTTACCACGTTGCTACTCGCTGGCCCGGCGCCGAGGCTTCTAGCGGGCGAGTGGCTAAGCGGATCTCTCGACATCATTGCGCGATACTGATCTCCCTCGTTTTCGCGGTGCGCTGCGCAGCGAGGCCCTCGCTGCCTCCCCAACCCCCACCCCACACCAACCCCGGCTCTGCTTCCTCTTCATGCTTTCACGCAACTATCCACGCCGCCTGAAGGATTCTGCTTCTTTTGCTTGGGCTCATCTTTCTGCTATCTTCCTGAGTCTCGCTCCACCGCACCCACCCACCCACACACCATACGGCTCTGCTCTCCCCTGTCCTTGCCACTCCCACACCGGCGACGCGAGCGAGCTTTTTTGCTATCATCCCTTCTGTCTTTCCCTGAGTCTCGTCTCACACCTACCCACCCCACACCTGCTCTGCTCTCTTTGGCTGGCTTTCGCCATCCCACGGGACGGCGACGCGATCGTGCTTTTTGAGATATGGACTTTCTCTGCTCTCTTTGAGCAGAGGATAGCGATCCCACTAACACCGCCACCCACCCGGTGTACTACGTCTTCCTCTTCACCATCTTCCACACTCGACGCGAGCGAACTTCTTTTGCCTATTAATCCTTCTGCTCTTTCTGGAGTCCTAGCTCTCACCTCTACTACGCACACCCACCCAACTCGTCTGCTCTCCCTCTTGCTCTTTCGCCACTCCAATTGGGCGGCGCGGATCGTGGCCTCTTGTCTCGCTATGCTCTTTGCTTTTCCTGAGATCTCGCCTCTCAAACTACCTCCCAACCCACCACCGTCTATGCTCTTTCTTCCTGTCTTTCGCACCATCCATCGGCGAACGCGAGCGAGCTTTCTTTTGCTGCTCAGCTCTGCTCTTCTCTTCCAACAGTCCTCACTGCCATCGTCTCCTGCCGTCTCTTTCACGATTTTCTTCTCGGATGTCTCTTGACAATTTTGCTCACATTGTATCTCAACTGTGTTGAGGTTGTTTCGTCTGTTCGTTCGTAAGGTATAAAATGAACCTGGGAGAGTGGCACAGATTTCGTTTAGTAGGGTTTATTTCGAAATATCTTTTCAGTGTGTCCAGACACAACCCAATCCGGGAAATTGTTCGAGTAACGACCAAGATAATTCTGTTCAAGAAGTTTGTAGGTGGATTCAATTACGTGAATAAAGGTTGTTTTTTTTCTATTTCTAACCGTATTGCCGTAGTTTATTGTCGTTCACTTAACGACATAAGATAAAGTAAATATATATCACGTGTTTTTAGTGGCCATTTCATCAACCAGTGTACTGCAACCACAGATTTCAAAGTCGACAATACCTAATTCTTGATCAGCCGGATACTTTGTGTCCATGAAAGTAATGAAATGTTACAGTTCTCTTTACTCTTTCAAGAAACTAAATTTCACTCTCTCTGCAATCCTCAAATATAAATCGGCACTCGGCGAGTAGCGAGCGACAGGGTTACATACTACTTGTCGAGCGCTAAACATTTGGTTCTCGCTCTACCCTGCACGTATACGTCCTGCGCGCATCAAAGGAAATGAAAATTCGCCGAGCACCCTAACTACTCTAAATTGAGCGAAAGGTCGCTCGCTACTCCACGAACGCCAAATGTATGAAGTCGTCTTTCACGAGAGTGTAAATTGTCGATCTTTAGATAACAACGTGCAACGAAATGCACGAATTCAAGAGTGTATTTTAGAATAGTATATTACGCAACTATTTTGTAAGGCCACATTATAAGCGAGTTGCACACGCTACTTTTTGTATAACAGGATTATAAATTTACAAGAGAATTAAATTTAATTTTGGGAGGAAATTGTCACGTTACAGGTATTTGACATCTGTGCAAAGAGAACACGTAGGCTTCCGCTGCTCGTGTTCATGACTTCTTGGCTGTCCGGGTGACGTCGTTGGCTGAGAGGCCGACGTTTCGCCTGTCATATCGCAGGCTTTTTCAGGGTAGTGAC
Organism: Gryllus bimaculatus; assembly: GCA_017312745.1. Taxonomy (NCBI): domain Eukaryota; kingdom Metazoa; phylum Arthropoda; class Insecta; order Orthoptera; family Gryllidae; genus Gryllus; species Gryllus bimaculatus. The sequence continues at coordinate 4,571,427 of BOPP01000058.1, read as the reverse complement.
GACTACCCTTTGGTCATTATCCTGAAGAAGCCTGCGAAACGTCTGCCTCTTTGCCAACGACGCGGCGTCACCCGGACAGCCAAGAAGTCATCTGTGCAAAGAAACGGAGGTTGGCTGTTTCGTTTATCACAGCCTTCCCACGATTCTCTTGCTGCGATTGGCTGAATGTGTGATGACGCAGTTATTCGATGTACTCTGTACCACAAGATGTTATTTCATGAACTATCTTGTAACAAAAAATATCTACCGTTGCTGGAATATAAAAATTAGTTGCAAATATTCTGCGCTACTTTATTCGTAATTATCATTGTGCGGTATAGCAGCGGCGGAAACACCAAGGGCAGAATTTAAGAACCTAGCATCGCAAATCTCTATACGACGTTTTCTCACTTTTTGTTGTTGTTTTCTTTAAATTGATATTTCTCTCATCTCATTCTAAATATTGTTAAAATTTGGTTTGGCGAATATAATGTCTGTCCGTCTTAACTGGCACAGCAGCCTCTGACGGGACCAAAGCCGAAAGGGTACGTGTGGGTAGCACATAGATATCCCTACGCTGTATTCTGGTCTTCTCAACTTCAGAAGTGAGCTTTCGTATCGCCACACAGCAACAGATACTAGGACATTGCAAGGAAAGCGCACACTATAATCGACTCCGACCGGGAATCGAACACGGGGTCCGGTCATGAAAAGCAAGCACGCTGACCAGTGAGGGTGAATATATTCATTACTAAATTTAATTTTCTGGATCTTTCACATCCTGTGATAAAATTTCGAAATGTTGGTGTTCGAGATATTTTAGGAATGAGAAATGAAATTCATGTGTAAAATAACATTATTTGCGAGAAGATATGTCTTGCGGCATAGAAAACAAGTGATAGGTGAAAATTTGATACGTTTCTGCCCCGATGTTTTCTAAAATTTTGACAAGGCAAATCCATAAACATAGAAAGTATACTTATGTAGTAAATGCGTATCTAGGTTCAGTCATACATCGGAAGACCCTTTTCGGTCCATTAATCGAGAGAAATGAGTTGTCATTCGTCGTGCCTCGGTCCGTGGTGGGACACAATCCTTTTGGAAAGAAGGAGAGAGGAGGCGATCCAGCTAAACCATTAAAAAAGTCCAAAAACGCGTTTTTCTTTTTCTTTGTCAAGCATTTAAAGTGCATTTTGGGTTCTTACGGTACCTAGAGATTGGATTTCTTTCAATTCCTCTCGAAGAGACAAATGAATTGATATATCTCTTAGCCTGTTCTCTTTATGATCTTGTAGGGGAACCTAGAAAACACATTTTTGATTTTTTCAATGCTCATATGCAGGTATATTGGTGAAGGCTGTGGTTTACTTGGCTCTCTTCTCGGCCCTTACATGAATCGTTACGAATTGATTCATCATATTTAAGATAATTAAAACTAATTATGTAAAAAAGAAAAAAATTAAAAAAATATTTAATGTGATACTTTTTCGCGTTAGTTTCTGCGCCCAAAAATGGGCGAGCCGGGTCACTGTAAAAAAATTAATTAATTTTTTATGAACTTGAAAACCATAAATAAAACTTGTTAACATTAATGTACACATCGCAGACGCCACGCAAAGCTAGTTAAAATATATTTTCATTTTAGATACTCCATGAAACGAAATAGAACCTCATTTAATGCTAATGGTATTGATAATTTCTACAGCCCTCTAGCACGATCATCAAAATGCAATAATTCGTTTGTAATAAGTGGGCAATCTACGAAGCGTTTCCAATATTTGCGCAATAATATTGGACTACTGCATGGGGGATACATGAATTCTACCTAGAAGCAGATACATGAGAAATGGGTTTAGATTACTCCCATTCGGTATTTCACCACAATTCAAAATTTGAAAGTTTCTCCTGAAAGTTTGGGGTTGGTATTTAGAGTTGGAGCAAAACAAGACGTCTCCTGATATGGAGAGCGTGTTTCAGCGACATGCCGAAGGGAAGACCGCAGCAATATGTTTTCTATTGAGAGCAGCGAAAATACTTTCCGAACAACTTCGGGGAGCGAGGTGAAACCGGAAGGCGACAAACGCGAAAAGCACGCCCGTTGGCCGCGCGCCCAATGTAATTTTAAGGGGCCGCGCGGCTCCCCGGCGCCCACACGGGGTGGCGGCAGCGCCACTAGCGGGGTGTGGTGACAGTGCTATGGTGGTGACATGGTGGGAGTAGCGTGGGTATGTAGTGGTGGGGTATGCGATGAACCAGTGAATTGGTACCGGTGGTGTTGGGGAAGTGACTGTGTCCTGATGGTGGTGGCGTTGGGGAACGACAGGGTGGCTGGGACGGAGTGGGGGGGCAAGGTGCTGTGGCGGGGTGGCAATGGCAGGGGGATTACGGGACCGGTAACGTGGTGGCGGTGGGGTGGTGGCTGTGTCCTGATGGTGGTGGCGTTGGGGAGGGACAGGGTGGTTGGGACGGAGTGGGGGGATGAGGTGATGTGGCGGAGTGGCGATAGCAAGGTGGCAGGGACGGGTGAGCGACGGTGATTTAGTAGGGATGAGGTGGTAGCGGCAGGGCGACACTTCGGCAGCACCACTAGCGGGGGCACGGGGTCAGTGGCGTGGTGGTGTCATGCTGGGAGTAGCGTGGTGGCTGGTGGGGTTGGCGTTGTACCAGGAACCGGTGACGTGTGGACCAGTGTGTGGTAGCTATGTCGTAATACGACACTGGCGGTGGCGTGGTGACATGCTTGTGGGACATGGTGGCGAGTAGCGTGTGTGGTCTGTGGGGGGTTGCAGTGGCATGGGATTCGGTACACGGTGATGTGGCGTGGTGGTGGCTGTGTCCTGATGTGGTGGCGTGCGTTGGGGAGGACAGGGTGGTTGGGACGGAGTGGGGCATAGGTTGATGTGCAGCGGAGTGGCGCATAGCAGGTGGAGGACAGGGTGAGGACGCGGTGATTTTAGTAGGATGAGTGGTAGCAGGGGGACACTTCGGAGCACCACTACGGGGCAGGTCAGTCGCGTGTGGTGTCATGCTGGGAGTTAGCTTGGTGGCTGGTGTGGGTTGGCGTTTACAGGAAGCCGTGACTGTGACAGTGGTGTGGTAGCTGTGTCGTAATACGCCACTGCGGGGCGTGGTGACAGTCACTGTTGGACATGTGGAAGTAGCGTGGTCTGGTGGGTTGGCGTGCCTGAGTGGTACTGGTGACGTGGGGCGGTGGGTGTGTGCTGGTCCTGATGTGGGTGTGCGCTTGGGAGCACAGGTGTTGGACGGAGTGGGGCATAGGGATGTTGGCAGGAGTGCGTAGCAAGGTGCAGGACGCGTGAGCGAGGTGATTTAGTAGGATGAGTGGAGCGCAGGCGACACTTCGCAGCCACACTAGCGGGCACGGGGTCAGTGCGTGTGGTGTCATCTGGGATAGCTGGTGCGGTGATGTTGGCGTTGTGACCGAGTAAACCGTAGCGTACAGGGTTGGTAGCTGTTCAATACGCCACTGCAGGGCGCGTTGACCAGTGCTGTGGTACTGTGGAGTAGCGTGAGTCTGGTGGGTTGGCGTTGGTCTGAGTGTCGTACTGTGACGTGGGCGTGGGTGTGGCTGGCCATGATGGTGGCCTGGGGAAGGACAGGTGCGAGATGGATGGTACGAAATTTGTGGCGGTCGTGGCTCAATAGCTGGTGACAGGACCGGTAGCGACGGATTTATTAGGATGAGTGCAGTGCAGAGTGACAACTCCGGCGCCTATCAGCTATAGGGGGTGGTGGACGCGGCCATGCATTGTGGGTAACGGCTCCGACCGGTATTGGTTCTAGGGCGTCGGTGTCATGGGTGTCGGGGTTGATGGGGCTGTTTGGAATGTGTCGTTGCTCTGCGTGTCAGGGCTGTGTGTGGCGCGTGGTGTGGAGACGGTGACATGGGGGCGGTACCGTGGTGGCGGTGGCGTGGTGATGGTTACAGTGTGACGGGGACGAGGTGGTGCGGACGGGATAGCGAAGGCACGGTGGCGGGGACGGGTGGCGGACAGGGTGCTGTGGTTGGGAGACGGGTATGAGATGGCAGGGACAAGGCGGTGGAGGTCAAGTGAGGCGATGGCAGCGCCATGGCGGCGGTTGCGTGGTACCAGTGACTTCGTACGGGTGACGTGGAGGCTATGGGGTGGGAGTGGAGTTGTGGTGGCAGAGGGGAGTTGGCCGAGACATAGTGATAGGAGCTAGCCGACTATAGGTCGGCACCAGATCTCGCCGTTCAGCGGGAGAAGATCACCGCCATTTCAAGAAGAATAAACATGCAATACACTTACGGGACTAATGACTTCAATAATTGACCCGCCCGGAATAACTATCAACCTAGTGGTGGTAGCAGTGACGGATGCGGCGAGTCAGGGATAGGATGGCGGGGACAGGGCAGCGGGGAGAGGGTTGCAGTAGTAGGGTGATGGGTACGGGGAGTGGAGGCAGGGTGGAAGAGACTGGGAGCTTAAGGTGGGGCGGCGTTGCGCGGTGACGGGAGCGGAGAGGTGGTGATTAAGCGAGCGCGGCCACGTCTGGCGATGGCGGCTGTGACGGGGAGAACGTTTTGAAAGTAAAGGTGCTTGAGGCAATGATAGCGGTAGCCATGGCAATGATGGTAGTCAAGGCAGTGGCGGTTGTCTGGTTGTATCAATGGCGATGGCGATAGCAATAGCAGAAGAGTTGGCGGTGGCTGTTGCGCTGGGGGTGGTGTAGGGGCTCTGATCTAGCGTCGATATTTTACCAGAAAAACTATTTTTGACGGGCCCTGGTAAGGAAAAAGTGGTAAATCATGTTCTTAAATCTGGTAAATTACTATCTCTAACATGTTTAATTAGAGTTCACGTTTTGTTGGTCCTTAATACTGAAAAATTGTTTTACGGCGAAAAGTCTTGTCCGTCCTGAAAACTTTTCTAAATTTGACCTAGAAATAACACAACGTAAATTTTTTGAAAATGTGTAGTTTTGCATAATTTTTGCAACTTTCCAAATTACACATTCGAATTTCTCGAGATTGCTCTCTCCTACATTGTTTAACACTTTCACAGCAGATACCCCCTTCGAGGCTACCTCACAACGACACTTTGTGCTGACGACACAATTATCTAGTTGCAATTTCCCAAGGCCGTAGACCATATTCAAGACTACACGTTTTTCGGAACTGGGCATGATTAGGAAACGAAATCTGAATGCTTCTAAATGTGAGGCTAAGATATTCACACTCAGGCGAGTCAACCCTCCCCCACATATCCATATTAACGATAAGAAAATATCTTAGACCACCTTCACCTAAATAAACTAATAAAATATCTAGGAGTGATCCTTGACACTAGATACTGCGTATCGTGAATATATCTAATAAAGCACATTACCGCACTCTTCAAACTTCATCCTTTAATCAACCAGAAGTCGTATGTTAAAACAGATCTCTCCCTTTTACCTTACACAAACTGTCCTTCGCTCTCTACTTACTTAATCATGTTCTGAATGGGGAAGAACTGCTTCTTTGGTATGAAAATCTCCCCTAACCTTTCGGAATAAAATCCTTGGCAGCGCCGTAGTACGTTTCCAACAAAACATTGCACATAGTTTTTGACCTTTAAGAATTAAACCATGTATAGAACATCAGTCTTTAATTCCGTATCATCCACACCAGCAAAGTAGTATTTTCAAGTCACTTGTAGGTAAATCATCACAGAAGAAACCAGTTTAGATTTCCCAATGACAAGTTTAAACTTTCGTGAAAGAAAAACCCATGATTTTCTTTTGCGTACTTCACGTAACATTTCTTGTCCAAAAACAAAGTTTATTCGCTTGGTTTGGAGCAAAGTCGGCGCCGTGGCGCACATAATGTAAATAGTGTAAATAGTGTTTAGGATGTATATAGTGTTGTGTGAAAGTGTGTGTGACAAGTGTAAATAGAACCTCGTGTGAATGTGCGAGTGAATGAAAAAAAATATCCAAGAAAACTAAACTAATTAACATATAATAAAATAAATAGTCTTGATGCAAATCTTAGTAATCGCGGCCAAAAGGTGCCGGCTTCATCCCGTATAGTTAATTAGAAATACAGTGTAAGTAAGACAACTGCCCCTTCTTTGCGCCATAAGTCCAAAACGCTGCGGTGCATTAGTACCCTAAACGATAATAACTCACGCCTCCCGGGGGGGGGGGGGGAGTTGAAAAATAGCCTTGGTGACTACACCGGGCATATTTCCCTTCCATCAAATGTCCCGTCGAAGCTCTCTAATGTTGTCATAATTAAAGGCTTTGACTGCACATTTCGTGTAAAAGAATCCCACGAAGTGACAAGGACAACACAAAAATGTTTGCATTAAAAGCATCATTCATCAGTCATATTAAATCATCGAGGCACACTTGAATCAAGAATGGTAGCGTAAATCTTGTGAAAATGTCACCATTCATTCAATGTAACAATCCAATTTTCTCCAGTATGTACTCGAGAATTCACCATATACCGTTAATAAAACGAATAACATTCACTGGAATTGCATTGTAGTTAAAACACAAATGGATCGCAAGGTTCTAAAAGTTTCTATTACTACTGTTCGCAGAAACAACGCTACTCTGAACTCTTTACGTTATTCTCTCTCTGCATGCGACCAACTTAGCTTTCGTGACTTCTAGACTGCCATTTGTATTTGTGTACCGCGATGTCGGTTGTGGTTTAGAGATCGCAACATGCGCTAGACATCTGAATCCGCGGCGTTTTGAACCGGGGAACTATAGAGGTCGTGGAGACGTTTAGACGTTCAGCCGCACTTTAAAACTCGTTAATATTTGTAATTATTTATCAAATACTAACATACATAGTATTGATGAATTACCTTCTTAATACCAATCTAATTGTGTTAAAAAAATATAGTGTTCCATTTAGAAAACGTAGATAGTCCTATAGCTTTGAAATTAAATAGAAATGAAACACCAAATAAGTTTAAATGATAAGCGTCTACAATAACCGCCCTTTGTTCTCTTCACGTGTTCTTGCATCCTACCGTTGACACCATTTAGATGGGTGAAACCCAGAACGGTATAAGTGACATTTTATAAATTCTGAGAAAAACGTGTTTATTTTAGACTATATTTCTGAGGCAATGCATTTTCGTGGTTTTAATGAACAATTGAAATGTAGTGGTATTAATGATGAAACAAATAATCACGACATTACAGTGATATCGATTTAAATAAACAGATTTCTCAGAATTTATGAAATGTCACTTATACCGTTCTAGTTTTCACCCATTCATTTGTAACATATTTTGGTGAATTACAGGAGATTTTATTAAAAAACATGATTATTAGATGCCTTTTTAAACTTTGACTATAACTAAATTGAATAAGAAATTCGTAATACAGTACCTTGTTTAAATTAGAGAGTGAAATTTTCCCTTTAATAGAAAAGTTTACATGTTAGATTTGTGTCATGTTAGAAGGAGAGCTGTTTTTTCTTTTCCGCATCTCAATTTATCTTTTGCTGTAAACACTTCCATATTTCTTATTAGTTTTTCAGCAACTAGTCATGATATATTATTGTCAACAATGATCTTTGTAAGGGAGTATAATAATTTACAAATTGGATTTTCTCGGGTTCACAACAAAAAAGATTCTACATCACTCAATTCTCTTTCTTTTGAATCAGAACTGAGATAAATGGAACTATTAAGAAACTGTTGCAGTGAAGCCATTAGAAAAAGTTTTCATTGCTCAAACAAACAATAAATTTGTTGATTTATTTGAATGTATGGCATTGTATATGACTCAGGTCTGTACGAACACTACACCGTATCTCATTTGCATAGTAACGGTTGGTGAGAACTTAATGTTTGATTTCCATTGATGCTGTTCTACGTGATTCTTCAAAATTCGTGACTAGGAAATTGAAGAGCGAAATCAATAAATATTTCTTGTAAGATAAATCCTAAATTAGCTTGGATTTGCCAACAGTCCAAATGCATCGCACAGCCAGCAAATCATCGAAAAGCGAATTCGCGGGCGTCTGGGCTGCCAACCCAATGGGTGCCAGAGCTCCGCGGCGGACGCGAGGGCACAGCGGGAAGGTGAGCTGTGGCACCTCGTCGGCGGTGAGGCGTGGGTGAGCGGGAGGAGGCCCGGTGCAGCGGCGGTGACATCTGCCGGCGGCGCGGGCGAGGGGGGCCAACATGGCGCGGAGAGGGCGCGTATCGATCGCGGCGCCGCGGGGCGCAGTCGTGCCCGCGTCTCGCAGTGAGCGGCTCTGGGCGTTCCGGGAGCTGAGGTCGAGCGCGCGCAACCCCGCCCCGCGGTCCCCGGCAGCAGTCGCGAGTTGCCGCAGCGCGAAGTGCAGCGCGCGGTGCGCAGGAGCGCAAGCAGGACGCGCAACGCGGACGGGCCGACGCGCGGCCGGCGTCGCGCAGCGCGCTGGCGGCGCAGGCGCGGGCACCAGCAGGCGGTGCGGCGGGATGCGGCGCCGGCGGCCACGCGGCCCCCGAACCCCGCGGCCCCTCGTACCCCCTCGGCGGCGGCCGCCCGCCGCGGCTCCGCGGCCCCTGAGACTGTGAGGCACTGCACCGCGTGCACGCGCCGCGCGAACCGTCCCACGCGCCTCCGGCAGCCCACCCCTCTCTCGTCGGGGCCGGAAGCCGGCGGCTCCCCGGCGGGCGCCTGCGGCGCGCTGCCGGCGCGCCGGGCTGGCGCGCGGCGCGCCGGTGCGAGCGCGCACGCGTACGCAGGACCCGCGCCGCCGCCCGCGGGGCCTCAGTCGCAGCCTCATGGCCCCGCCGCAGCATGACGCCCGCGCGCCCGCGCCTGCCCTCAGCCGCCCGCCGCCGCCGGCGCCCGCGACCTCCCACGCGCTGCCCGTGTGCCATCCGCGCTCTTCTCCATGTACGTCGACGATGCCTTTGGTCTTTTGCGGCGTGGTAGTCGGGCGGTGCGGCTGTGAGTTGTTTCAGTTTTTCTCATTTGTTTTCGGACGCTTTTGTGAGAAAGTACGAAAATAGATGTTTGTTGGTTCTAAGCGGTTTGTTGTTGTTGTTGTTAGTGCAGACTCCGCTATTTTTTCGTCAATGGATCAAATTCTGTAGAGGTTGGTTTGTGAATGAAGCACGTGACCTCACACCTACTGGGAATTTGCCGCGAATCGATATTTGCACATGACAGTGACTGGAATTCATTATTTTGTGTTCAGGTGCAGTTTTTATATTTTGTTTGCTGCAATTCATAAGTTACTGGTCGCTTTTGTACCATCGTGTCTTCAAAAGGTATCCATAACCCAATTTTCATTATCGAGTTCATCTGTTACTGATAACAATAATGCACTCTTTACACAGTACACAGTCTTAGCATGTGCCTTTATATGGTAACTTCGAAATATACAATATCCGGTATATATATATATATATATATATATATATATATATATATATATATATATATATATATATATATATATATATATATTGTAATAACAATCCAAAAACATACTGAATTTGGACTGCGCTCTACTGCCAACAGAATGGTCCTTAAAAAGTTTAGTGAAATAAACAGAATTATGAGAAGAAGCTTAATTCAAAAGCAATTTACATTTCTTTTTAAAATACCAAAACAGGTAATTTATTAATTTTTTCGTATAAATTGTTTAATGTTTAAATCCTTCTTCATTTTAGGGATTCTGTTTGTGTTTATATCTCAGAATTATTTTGTTATAGAATCAAAGTGAACAATTTACTTCTCAAACATTACTGTGATATCCATGTTCTTGTAAATTTGTATTTATTTTTGCTGTTAGGTAAAACAAGTTTTTAAGATGGAAATAAATAATGTTAAAGGTTACATCCATTGTAGGATGTAAGTCAATAAATTGAACCTTACTTGAAGACACAATTTTTCTTTTAATGAACAATTAAACATCATTGTTTGACTCTTTAATTATTACTAAAAAACAGAACCTATGAGACTATTGCTAATTTACTGAAGAAATATTTAGTGATGAAATATATCCATGTCTTAATTTAAAGCATACTACTGTGAAAAGATTAATTAAAGTGACAATTTAGACATTTGCCGGAATAATGAAATTAGAGATTGGATTATTAATATTTCACATTTTTAAGTTATTTATAAGAAGCTTTAAGTTGGCCAAGTGTGCTGTATGTTTCTAATGCCAGACATTTCTGTAAAATTTAAAAAATTAAGAACTATTTGTAATTTCCATGTAAACATTAGGTGTAGGTACAAGTGAACAAGAATTAATAGACAGTGGTAACAGGAAGTAGCAATTTTTATGTATCAAGCTATTAGCTATTTTTTTCAGAGATCTTGTTAAATGGTAGCAATATTTATTAATTGCTGCATTAATGTCTACTTCAAACACACACTACTACTACACTACTAAAGTCACTAACAAGTCAAATCGTAAACAACCAATATATTCTGCCAGTCACCTACACTATTTTATCAATATAGTGTGAATTCATCTATATTTACTTTATCATTTTAAGGCTTCATCAAAATCTCAGCAACAGAAAATCAAACAAACCTTAGAGAAAGTAAACGAATTGTTTGAAAACACGTATTACTTACTAGAAAAGAATAGAAAATAATTTAAAAGGTATAAAAAAGGAAGTTAAAATTGTTTTCATTCTCTACTTAAAAATGATTACATTAAGAACTGATTTACTACATTTAAAAATGATTTATGACGATGCAGTATCGAGAAACTAAATTATAATCCTCGAGCAAAAACTAATAAATACTAAAATGTTTTAATATTTACCGTATACTCCAATACATGAATTTTAAGCATACCGCTGTAAAAAAGTATAAATAGAAATGTTAACGAAATATGGTTCGTTTCAAAAGTACTATCACATAGCGACTTTCGAAATGTCGTTTATTAACCCTTGACTTTTCCTCCCTCACAGAAAATCCTGATATGGCTCAACCATGTATAAATCATTTCAAATTAAGAAAATCCGCTAATCTAACGTCCAAAATCTAATCCGGTTACCCCGAATGCTAATGTCATCCGTCATAACCTAAAAACGCATTGCGAATATTAGCTTGAAGCATTTTCCTTCAGAAGAATATTAAAATTCACCTACAATCTCACAAATCGAAATATTAGCTAGAGAGGATTCCAACAAGAATATTGTCACTATTTTTGTTGCATATTTTTACTTTGCATTATTTAGCATTTTATACATTAACTTGTAGTGTATCTGTAATATAATTCTACTGTGTTTTCCCCAATCATTTAAAGTGGAAATAATCTACTGGTCGGGTAAAAACATCCATTCCTCTAAAAATTATCTCTTGCATTTTCCTTAATATTTTTATAGACCCTAACCTTCTAAATATAATTCTCAATCATTCGTTCTTTACAACATTAAAATGGTAATAGATATAATGTTCTATAATGTAATATTCATTAACTTCCTCGTATACATTTTAGTGTAGAATAATGTCATGTTAAAAACTTTAGTTTTCATTTAAACTTACTTCTTCATTCCTTAGAACTACCAATTTTCGAAGCTTTCATATTAACCAGGGTCACTTGAAAAATTCGCAAACCTGCGAAAGAACACACATCAATTCCCTCTGACCGAAGTAGCCTACTCGTCTACAACTCGTGAGACCAAAATAGCATCTACAACTCCTGAGCCCGTGACTGTGTGAATTGAAATAGCCTCCCCTCCCGCAGTGCGTTTAAATTGCTCGATGGTCGAGCGCCGTAAAACTTTTAAATTCAGCCAGCGGCGCGTTGAAGAGTTCGGAAAAACGCCATTAATATTTGGGCGGTGCGGCGGCATGCGGGCGGGCCGGGGCGGGAGGTCGTGCCTGCATGGCGGCAGTGGCTTTACAGAGCTGGGGCGCTGCGGCTCCATATTAGATAATCGGCGTAAAAGCGGCGACGTTGAAGTAGTGGGGTGGGGAGGATGGGGTTAGAGGGGGAAGGGCTTAGGGAAGGGGGAGAGGTCATCCACTCAGGCGAGTGTGCCAGTGCGGCACTTCCGGATGCGGGGGGAGGAAAGGAAAAGGAAGAAAGGGAAGCGAAGGGAAGGAAAGAGGGAAGGAGAAAGAGCGTGGCGAGTCGGTCACAACCCAAGAAATGGCATGCGGCAAAAAACTGAATTGCCGTGAAATATATAATATAATATTTAATAATATACTATATTATAATATATAAATATGATATATATATATATATATATATATATGTCTGCAATATTAGTAGATTCGGTGAAAATACGAAAAACTCCTTACACAATAGCCATTATAATTCTAATTACCTTACTTGAACGAAAAGTATATTTTGTAACTTAGGTGAACAAGAAAAATGCTCTTCATTAGGAAAATTAATATTGTATTCTTAGCAGGTTAGGTAAATGTGAACGTATTTTATACTATTGTAATTTGAGACCCTTTTTAAAATGAAGTACAAAAATTGCTTTAAATTACTGCAAAACTTTTATGACTCTATAAACACGATTTTTGCATTTCTTGTCATTGCTTTTTACTACTGCATACTTTTCATATTGTAAAAGTCATACATTATTTCCTCTTTCTCTTGTTTAGTTCAGGAACAGCAGGACCCTGGTAACTAGCCGTAATTTTAATAAAAGCGGATTTCCAGTATCAACTACATCACTTGCCTTGAAATACTTTAGAAATTTTGTTCTAGAATTTCCTCCCTTTGTTATTGTTCACTTCCGTGAACATTATTTTTCATATCGCGTTTGGGCAGATTCTACAAATAATTTTTTCATAGTTTACAGCGAAAATTATCACCGTTCCGTTCAGAAATATCACTGATGTCAAACCGTTCACCTTACAAGAGAAAAATATAAAGTTTTTAGTTTGGATTTCATTTAAACATTTATTCAAGTGTGTAATAAAGATAGATAATATCAAATAAATAGATTATGTCTACGTTATAATACATACACGAGACATATCTTGGATTCAAAATGGGTTTAGTAATCATCTGAAATACCAGTTACAATAGATGCTAATATGAACATTATTGAGGAAAGTACAGTAAACGTTTATGTTGGCCGGTATACTAGTCATACGGAAGCAACGATCCATGTTCGTATATGTACGGACCTTACATAATATGCCAATACATATGGGATAAACACTTTTCATCTAAAATGGAAAATGTATTTAACCGTCAGAAATTCGTGAGTATTTTCCGAAAATGAACCAGATATACTGAATTTGCAAGTGTTGTGAATGAAACTTGGGCGAAACACCAAAACAGGAAACAATATCCAGAAATCCGACAATGTAAGATGCTGCTGACCTATTGTGCAAAATGTTTTAAGTAAGTCAAGTCAATACTATAGAGATCTTCTTTTTGGTTAAGGAGATGAATATCAAAGAATAAAATTCGGACCCAGAAACCTGATTTAAACCGTATCGGTGAAAGTAACACGAATTGGCACAATACTGAACAATTATATGACTTGTTGCTCAAATAATATTTTGGAGAGATAGCGGAAGCCATCACAATTCCCGATATATCGGTGACATAGAAGTGATTATATAGAGCAGGGTCTTAATGTCATTTGAAACCCTTCACCAAATACATAATGAAAAGTTCAGCGACAGGGGCCAAACGGGTAAATTGGTTAAGTCGGGAGTTATTGTCAACCGAGAGGCTTTCGCTATTAGAAACAACGCTAATATGAGAGGTATGAGAGACGACAACGCTCTTAATCACCCAGAATAACTATACATTATGCTGGATACTTCAGCACTTGATTACGACGCATAGTTACGACTACTACTTGCGTCTCTGTGCACTGACCGACAGACTTATTGCCTTCAGAGCACGATGTTTACTTTTGTCAAGTGTGAACAACTAACCAACCTAACACAATAATGTATTTTGTGGACCGTATATAAAGTAATTTCAAACTGTATTTACGCACCTCACTAAAAAAAATTTAACTTCCAATGTATATAACGATTATCGACTGTCTATTTATGTTTTCAATCTACTCGTTCAAGGATAGGGAACAGTTAATGTTCAAAGTAAACAATTCTTACTGATCTTAACGTTTTAGCTTTGGGGTCAAGTCAGGGGGGTCTCGATTTCTTCGACATTGTTCATGACAAAATCCAGCATGACAGACCTTAAGGATAATGTGGTTAGTTTGTGAAGTGAATTCGAAGACCACATGAGACACTTGAGGAAATCAGTTAAACAATATTTATTATGGTTCTTTGAAGAAAACCGTTGATTAGAGTTCTTTAGATAAGAAATACATAACACAAACATTAGAATATTCTTAACGAAGTGACCATTTTGAACTGAAAAAACTTTCGAAAAATTCAAATATTCTTGAACGCATCTTAAGATACGAGTCAAAACGGAATAAGCACGAATTATGAAACCGAAGGGAACAGTGTGCTTAGGGATAAAAACCTCGCAAGAGGCAAAGTTGGTGTCGCCTGGCGACGGGCAGAAAGGCGCCGTGGAACCCCCGGCCCCCGGGCGGGGGGGGGAGGGGGGGGCTCGAGGCCAGTGGAGCGAACAAAATAAGCGAAGAGCGCGTTCCTGGCGTGGCTGCGCCGAGAGGTTCCTGAGTGTTTGGAAAGAGGCGCGGGCGGCCAGTGATACGCAGGCGGTTAGACGAGGGGGGACAGCGGCGGTGAAGCTGCGACGGGTGAAGCTGGGCACGGAACGCCGGTTGAGGACATTGAGCACCTTAAGACCGATAGGTAGGATAAAGAGGAGCCGATCCTCATTGGCTGGCAGTTGCCGATTTTCCGAAGCAGAGTAAATTTCCAGTGTGAGCAATAAACGGATCAAGGGGAATGGAGTGGATCAGTAAAGGCTAAAAGATTACGTTCAAGACTACGCCAAATGACAAGTCGTAGAGACGTAGCGGAGGACGAGGAAAGGTGAGGATGAAGAATTGAGAATAACGAAAAAGGCCGGCGATGAGGAGAGTGGCTGGAGGAGGGGGTCTGGCAACGGCAGGGAGGGAAGGAACGTGGCGGGGTGGAGGAGAGAGGGCGGGGTGGAGGAGGAGGCGGGGTGGAGGAGGAGCGGGGTGGAGGAGGAGGGCGGGTGGAGGAGGTAGGCGCGGGGTGGAGGAGGAAGGGGCGGCTGGAAGGAGGAGGGCGGCTGGAGGAGGCGGAGGGCGGGGTGGAGGACCGAGAGGACGTGGCGGTGGAGGAGGCGTGGGAGAGGGGCGGCTGAGAGGCAGGAGGAGGGCGGGGTGGAGAGAGACGGCGGCTGGGGAGGGGGAGGGCGGCTGGAGAGGGAGGGCGGCTGGAGGGGAGGAGGGGGACGGGGGGGGGGCGTGGAGGGAGAGGGTGGAGGAGGCGGGCGTGGAGGACTGAGGGCGGCCTGGAGGGGGAGGGGCGGGGGGAGGACGGTGGAGGGGGAGGGCGGCTGGAGGAGGAGGGCGGGCTGGAGTGGGTGGAGGCGGGGAGGAGGCTGAGGAGGGGACGGGCTGGAGGAGACGGGGTGGGCGGGGGAGGGGGCGCTGGAGGGGGAGGAGGCGAGGGGGTGCGGTGGAGAGGAGGGGTGGAGGGCGGCGTGGAGGGAGGCGGCGGAGGGGGCGGGCGGAGGGGACGAGTGGAGGAGGTGGGAGGGGGGGCGGCTGGAGGAGGGCGGGAGGAGGGGGAGGACGGGGGGAGAAGGTGGGCGCGGCTGGAGGTTCCAGTGTGGAGGAGGGACGGGCGAGAAGGAGGACGGCCAGAGCAGGGCGTTTTGGCAAGGACCGGTTTGAGCGCTGTGGCGGCCTGCGCGAAGCACGCATTACTATTCAGTGACGCAGCGGCGAGGCTGCGGCGGACGGCGCGGGCAGCAAGATAATGGGATGGAAACGCGCAGCACTACGTCGCCGCTCGCTTGGCCGGCTCCGCTTCCCGTCGCAGCGCCTTCCGCCCCGGCGCCCCCTTTCCCCCCCCGACTCCCGCCCACCTCACAGCCGCCCGCCGCAGCGGCATTAAAATCTCCACCGCCGGAACGCGCGCCGCTACGCCACTGAATGCGAAGCAGCCTCGAGATAGCACAGCAAATGAGGCTCTCCCAGGACCACACAGCTCACATATGATCAATCACACGTATCATTTTCAAGAATAACAAACGCACTGTACTAGAAAAGTAAGATACATTTAAGTAAACCCTTTAGTGATGTTAGTGAGGAGGGAATGGGAGCTCATTGATTCGTTTAGTATCTAAAACACATTTTATATGCTGTATATTCTGTAAATGTGCTGTTCAGGACCCAGTATAAAATCTATTTTAGGAAGAAAATTAGGTAATTACAAAAAGGATATTCTTTACCACTATTTCAGAATGGGTTAGTGTCTAAGAAATTTGTAATCCAATACGATGGACAGCTCAAGAAAAGGGAAGTAGCAAATGCTTCTAAAGCAAAAAAAAACGAAATTTCGTCTTTTGTAAACTAAATATGGTAAAATTTGTTTGTTTATTTTGTGGTCTTATTACTTACCTGCATACTACTTTCGTGTTATAAAGATTATATTGTAAAGCTGGAGCAAAAATGAAACACAATTTTTCCACAGCGTATTGTTAGTACCTGATACCAAAAAAAAAAAAAGGATAAATCTTGCTTCTTTATGTTGTGATAATCTTTCTCTAATTTCTTGTTAATGTTAATTCTTGTTAATTCTCTCTTCTCATAATTTACGTGCTATGAGTCCTTGACACAGAAAATTTGATTTACCTAATAATCTTGTCTGCTAGCGAATAAATCTTAGGCAATCTTAGGCTTTTCATCAATTTCATTTATTCTCTTCAGTTCGCTGATATCGCGGTGCCTTGTATTTAAATCATATATTTTAACTTCGGAGGTTATTTTTACATGACGTTTCAACAACATTTTCAAAGCTTTAATAAAAATGGCTCCAATTATTGTTGATTTTACGTTTTTTTCACAGACAGAGAAAATAACGATTATAAATATATTAATCAACCGATTATCATTGAATTCTTTCAATTTCCCAAAATTGTCAGAGATTAAATGTTTTCGGCTTATTTCTACAAGTACAATACTGAAGATAGAGGTTATTTTCTTAACAAAATCTGTTCATCAAAATTAGTATTGTCATATAAACGACTTTCGAAAATCTGCACTAATATGAGAAAGTATATACGCTTATAGCAACTGAACATGGATGGGAGCGTCGGAGCAAATAAACATAACCTCTGCCTTCAGTTGTGCGTCATACTTTTTGAAGCGAATCTGGTAATGGCCCGTTACGGCGAAATAAGAATGAGATTGTTTATTCTGTGTTATAATTATTAGTTATTTTTGTGTTGCTCTCTGGATCTATGTGATTATTGCCGGACGACTTTGCAAATTGCTATCATATGGCTACGCCGTGAAGCATGCGTCACATCATTTAGGTTCGGTGTGCAAGGGTAAATATTCTAAAATTATTTTTATTATCCGCGCACGTTTTCTTGAGCCCTCGCTTCTCTAGTTGCGAGAGGAATGGGGAGTTTGGTTATTTTGACGAAAGAAATTTTGCATCAAATTTGTAGTTCCTTTTTCGATGCAAAATAGTTTCTAATACATGGGAGCGAACATTTCTCTTTACCAGATTTTCCTATAACGCTCGTTGCTATCATTTATTCCTAATTCAACTAATGTTGGCAAAGGTGTTGGGCTAGGTACTTCGGGGTTCAAGAAAACTTGCGCGTATAATACGCGCTTATTAACAATCAGAGACTTTTATACATGCAATATCGTCGCACGTAATATCATATATACAATTTAATTCCACGTGGAGTTCGAGATTCTTTACATCTGTCCATCTTGTAACGGCCCCAAAAGAAGAATTAAACCTTAAAAAATATAATAAAAACTTTCATAAAGAACTCAATTTGTGTGTTATGGCCAAATAAACATATATCGTAGGCTTCTAGAAACCTCGTAAACCAGGTTTTAACCACCTAGCGTGCCCCGTTGGCGTTTTATTTGTGATCGAACGTGTGAAAGAAAAGAACAATGGAGGGCGTGGAAGAACTTTTTTAATATTTGATGTAGTATGTAATAAAATATGAAGGTGAGCCATTTCAAGTGTGAAAAACACCGCCATCTTCTCCACAATTAGATTGAATAAATATGTCTTATTGCTTTTTGGTGGGAAACGTTTCGATTCAGCCTCTCTAGCAATATCTCGTCTTTTATGAGGGTTAGTGAAATGGAAATGGGAAAAAGTAAGTAGTTGTTTATTATTGCAAAAGTAATCGCCATAAATACCTATTTATAAACTTATCCCAAGAGGTGACAAGTGAGACAAGATGGAAAATGACAGCATTGAAACACGTTTGCAGTTGCCAACGAGGCAATGCTTTTACCCAGATGTGCACGTCTTCGTGCACACAAGCAAATCGACGGCATGCATCAAATAATACGGCAAGACATTAATATCTTCATGGCTTCAAAAATTTCAACCTTGCAGAGGCGGAGAATCTGTATTGTTTGAACAATGTGTGAGCTTCCAAGTGGAACTTTGGCAGCGTAGTTAATATTGGCAGAATGTAGGTGGGTATTATTGTGCACCAGAATAATTCCGTCTGTCAATATTCCTGGTTATTTTGACTTGATGATTCACTGCTTGCAAAGTTTACACTGTTCTCAACATATACACGGACATCCTGGCATGAATATCACCTGACACTTCTTGCTCTGTCAAAAAACGCACTACACTTCGCTGATTCTCTTTCCCGGCCACCATACTGATGTCGGACGCGCATATACTCGCTGACCTCACTTCAAGCACGTCTAACAAACGGTGAATGATCGCGCTGTCCCTTCCTGATTCCCCATAGATGGCATTTCTATACTCACACCTATCAGCTTTACCATCGTCCACGTCATACTCGTTGTACAGTCTGTCTGGTTTTCATTTGACTCACCCTCTTATAACGTCCAAAAGGTTCTGATTAGAGTGAGTTGAAGTTTTGAGGTAATTTCTAAGTATTAATGATGAAAAATCTACCTTTTTGGTTACAAACGATACAAAAACGCATATGATAGAAGAGATCTGCGTATTTAGACAGCAGTTTTCGGCACTGTTCTGCACTAGGGCCCGACGTCGCCAACCAACCATCAGAACTGCTGTGCACTCGATGTTTACAAACTACTTTAATGGCCTCTGAAGTTCAAGAACGTTTTCGATCGTGAAATTCTATTGACATACTCATAATTATAAAATTAAGAAATTACAAAACATTTTTTTGGGGAATCTCTGATTCTGAGACCAAAAAATATAAAGAAATTATTTACTACGTATATTATTATGAACCTTAAAGTGTTTTCTTCACCCGCAACGACTCCTTCTATGTAATCGTTTGGAACATGAAAAAATATTTTTTCGAATTATCATAATGATTAGTTTGACACGAGGGATGAAAAAATTGATCTTTACAAGATACGTAGTTTGAGAACGTTATGGCATAAAGATTATGTAATGACAAACGACTCAATTAAATAGACAAATGAAACTACTAAAAGTTCATAAAATTCATATCTTGGTTACAGTCCAACTATATGGTACATATTATTTTTCAAAATACTACAGGTTTCGTCCCATTATTGGAATATTCTACAGGAGAGCGAAGTCAGAGGTTACCTCCTTCACTTGCTTAGGCTGAGGGAGGCTCCAATCACAGGGTCCTTGCGGAGAGGTTTGCTACGTAGGAGGAGAGAAGAGTGCCCTGCGCCACCCCAAAGGAAGCAGGCTGATGTAACAGTCGGTGACGTAACAGGTCACGTGGACGCACACAGCCCAGAAACCGAAACTTAATAAGCGACTCCAGTTCAAAGAGCAGTCTGTGTTTTTTTGCGATTCGCACTGATTAGATTGGTGATTTGTCTTCGTTTCCTATTGTGGTGTTCTCTATGTAGCCATTGAGAAGGCTTTCCTAAGGGAAAGCTTTAAAGCCTTAAGTTTTAAAGAGCTTGATAGTTGAATAGGGATATCCTGATTCTTTTGAATTCATTTGATGACCATTGTACTTTGATTGTGAATACACTACTGTAATACCGTTTTCCACTGTCCATAATATCAATGGGTGGCTTGGTTTTTATGTAAATTAGTTTCTACTATGTAATTTGATTTTAACTGTAGGGTAAAAAGAAGCTTTCATAGCTTTATTACTACACTTCATTCAATCACGTTTAGAACAATATATTATTTTTATTCATTTCTGAACAATTTGAGTATTATGTGAATGTGGTAATTCCATTAATGGTAACTCCATTAATGGTAACTCCATTAATGGTAAAGAAATCTATATTTAAAACACCAAGGGTTTTCGTTTAGAAAGGAGTTTGAAAATTTTGATTGTTTCTCTAAATGAAACGTTGGAGGCTCTAGATGTGTTTTTACTTGCTCGTATTAACAGGTTTTATAATATAAATACATTTTAATAATGTCTCAAAATTTATAGACAAAACGCTAATATACCCTAATTCGTCATTACGTCGTTTTCAAGAACAATTACATTGTGTAATTGTTAGGTAGCTGGTTTGGGTGGCTTTGTTGAGCGAGTTGCAATTTGAACTATCAAAAGCAGTCTGTTCGTGAGAATATAGTCATTGAAGCGTATATAGAGGGACTTCCGAGCTCAAAGACGGAGAGGTTTTAAATGCAAATATCAGGGAATGTTTGTAGTAAACATGATATCAAGACATCAATTCGACACTCAAGTTCCTTTACAAAACAAATACTGTTTGTACGTTTTCAAGTTAAAACGTATAGCGTAATAATGTTTGGTAGTAGTGTAGGTAGTAATCGGTAATTTCACTACTACAGTCCACTCCATCACATGTCTAGAACTTGTTAAACAAAACAGTTCAATTACATTTTCATAAACGAATTTTGACAATATCTAGAAAGCTTGGACGAATTCTGCCACTATGTTGAAGAGACTTTTAGTGGCCGGCTGATCTAATCGGTAGTATATCACAGTTTCTCTGGTCAGTACAAGACAAATGGAGGAGTAGACCTTAACAAACAGGCCACGAAACCTTTCTATCCCCATCCTTTCCCTATCTTCGATCCCTTACACACACATACAGGCACACACACGCACAGGCACACACACTCTTACATGTACTACACTACCAGGATTAATTGTTGGATGTTATTCCGGGCGCGTCAACTACTAAAGTCAGTAGTTCCGTTGCATGTTTTATTCCTCAGAAGGTGGTGGCGATTTCTTCTCCGCTGAATAATGATATACGGCGCGACCTAACGTCGGCTAGCGTGGTTCTCCCCAACCAAAGTTTCACCCATCAGCGGTGCACCGCCCCAACCGGGTCATGCTCAAATTTCCCAGTCGATATCCCGGCATAGGAGGTAGTCTAGTGCATGTAAATGTGTGAGTAAGGTGTGAAGATAGGACAAGGAAAGGGAAGGAAAGATAGCGCTCTGTCCGTGGCCCGAGGGAAGTATTCTAGCAGCCAGCCGCTATAATACTCGTCCAGCCAGCGGCTGAATTCGACATAGCTCTCTAGCTAGTGTTGAAACTCCTGCCACCGTCGGGAACCGAACCCTAGAACCTCTCGGTCAGACACATCAGTTGATCCACTTCAGAGTACCGCAGCTTGTAACAGCTGGCGTGGTGCCCGTTAGGGCAGTTACCTACAGGAAAAAAAACATGCAATTCGACATAAAGGTCGCCGACGAAAGACACGTTCAAATGTGACACCACTCGATATAAAATGAATTACGGATTACACAGGAATTACTGTCCACAGTAGTTGATGCGCCCGAAAACTCTACATTCTCACTCCCTCCCTCAGTGTATGTAGGCCAATAATTACACCCTTTGTTTCGCCTTCCCTTTGTCCCCCTGCGTTCTCCCGCACCGCCTCGAACCTTGCCCTTTCCGGCGTCACGTGATGTGTGGCCACCCCCCTCCCTCCGACGAGTCAAAAATACAGGGGCGGCATTTGCGCATGCGTCGCCCCGTTAACCTTTCGCGCTTCAAAGAGGCGCCTTAAGGAGCGCGCTAATTGTCCTCCACGCGACGCGAATGGCTTCAGCGCAGCGCCCCCTTTGCGGAAGACCTCAGGAGGAAAAAAGGCGACCGCGACGCCCCCTCGCATCAGTCGCTTTCTCGGGAAATTAGCGGTTTGCCCTGTGGTACCGTGTTGTAGGACATTGAGGGCGTGCGGTTTTATCCGAGTTGATGTTCTATAGTGGTGCTGTGAATCGAGTTCTAAGAAGTTTGCCGAGAGCTTGAATTACTCCTTGGTTTTGGAGAGAGTGAGATTCTTGCTGTTAGGCGTTGGTTCGCCCTTGTGGGGTTTTGCTATTTCGGAGTTGTCGTTGTGCGGTTAAGGTGTTTGAGTCAAAAAAAAGTGTCTCGAGGGCCACTAGCTCTTAGATTTAGAATTGTGTATTTCATCGTGTGATACTTAGAAACGTGAACCTTCATGCAATCACTTTACTCATATTGAAAAATGGAAATGATTTAAAAAAACATATTCAATAATTTATCCTCTTGTATTAGTATTAGTTTAGTAATTTGTATTAGTTCTAGTAAAGTTACTTTATCGTAATGAACAAGTTATATTCCCCTCGTTCTACGTTTCCTCTAGCTTCTAAAATAATAAAAAAGTAACTTCGTAATACTCTCGTTTATTGACTAAATGTCTTAATATAGAAACATTAACAAGTTTGTATTTACATTACCAAGTATATCATTCTACTTATCGATATGACAAAATAATTATTATTCAATTAAAGGATTTGAAGCTTCTTCTGATTAATTTGAATAAGACAGAGTCATCGCATAGGACATGTAATTCTCGATTTCAAAGTTCACCTCTTTTAGACGTTATAACGACACGTCTTTACTCGTTCTTAGCGTGGGAGACTGGTAACTCCTGTTCACTGAAATTGGACCCCATGAATGCTTCATCAATCTTTCGGTTCACTACTCAGAATTGCCATAAATACGACAACGCTCATTGAAGACATAAAAAAAGGAATGTTACAACATTGGGGTTGTTTGACGGTCTTGAGTTACACGCCATTTTCTGTCCGACGCATTTCGACGCAAAGTGACGACGCGCGTCGCTTTTCGAGTATGTGCTGCGCTACGCGTGCAAGGGGTTCCGAATGTTGCTCACGCGATAGGGCTCAAGCTACACCCATCGACGCCTTTCGTCAAGCCGCTTTATAACCCTCTTCACAAAACAGATAGTATTTTCTTCCATAAATAGTTTCTATAACAATTTAATATGTTAGAAATTTTAGGGTGCATTGGATGAAGTGAACGATTCGTGACATTGGAGAAGATTTATCACTCTTGAATGATTCACTTACGATAAGGGATAAGGTCTACTAATTCATTTGTTTCATATTAAGAAATAATTTATCTTACTTTACCATCTAGTTTTCAGTGAAAATTAGAACATGGCTATCTAACGCAATTTCCTTAACTTGTGTCAGCAAACGTAATTGATGTAGACAGTTTCTTCTCCACACTCATCTTTGCTGTCTCAACTCAGCAAAGTGTTTACAGAGATCGTTTTGTTTGCTAGTCTTTGAGAGCCTGAGTAACAATCAACATTCTTCTTGTGAGCAAATGCATCAGTAGTTAAGGGTAATAATAGATAAAGTAACAGCACAAACTATGGCAAAACCTTATAAAAAATTGCTTATTATCAAATAAAAGTAATACCAGGTGTTTAAGAGGTCAAAAGTGAAATCTATAATTAACAATAATAAAAAGCTTAAACCGATACGAATATATATCGAACAGTAATAAATAAAACGGGATTTTAGTTGAAAAAAATCTTTGAGGAAAACAGCCATTGTCAGGAGTCAGACGGAAAGAGGAATAGATTTACTGTAGCAAACAAATGGAATAATATGTAAAAACAAAGTTCAGATTGTTATTATGAATCTTAAATTAATGAAGGTCGTCAGACTGCAACGACGTTCGTATTAACTCGTATATAAGGTAGTTTAAGGTTTAAAGGTAGTTTTTAAAACTTTTAAATCTCCTTCCAAATTCCGTTTTTAACGTCTGGAAGGTCATACATTTATAAAATGAAGGAAAGGAAATGAGATAATGGAATAATAAGACAATTTGCTAATCTTAAATATACGTATATAGTGTCTCTCATATCAATCCCCCCTTTTGATTTCTCCACCAACGTTTAATAAGCACACATGGTTACATGAGTATTGCATTTGTGGAAGATAACTTGATGTCGGGAGTGTTATCATTGTTTTCTGAATTGCATTTTATGCTACAGATTTGAATAGAATTAATAAACATTATTTTCTATAAAACTAACTTAGCAAGTTAAAACTACATTTACACTTGTATTAATTACTTCAGGGTACTCCCAGAATAATTTTACTCGTGAGTTTTACAAATTTTTAACTTTAATAGTTGTAATTTTTGGAGTTTGTTACTTCAATTTATACTTAAAATGTGTTTCAGAGAATAAATACACCTTTTAAAAAAATTTCTTATACAAAGTCTGGCAGAAGTGTAGCAAGAATTCCTTGATGAAATACATTGTTCTCCTCTCCTTGTGTTATGGGTATTTGCTGCATTATTTGTCAGCTTTCGACTTTCTGAGCCACCATATTCTTGTCTCCAATCGTTGTCCTAAAAGAAATAAAAGCATTTTACATTTAAACTCCTCTACACCACATTTTTGTTTGGCAAAACTATGGTTATGAACTTGCATTTTCAGCGATGTTTGAAGAGATTCATCCCAAAAATATCCTGAATCAATCATATTTAAATGCAATGAAGTCTGAAAGTAATTAATTTCATCCTCTTCAAACAATCTTCATCAGAGAATATTTTCGTAGGTCAAAGTTTAACCGATGAACTCGTTTCTACTCCCATTCCTCTTTTAGAGAGATAGGAACTGCCGGGAATCACCAAGTTGCAGCCATTAACCCATATTTTAATCAATTTAGATTCAACTGTTTAAAAATAACACATTTTAAAACTTGTGAGTATTTATTCTTGCTATTCTCGCACATATTGATTCTCCCAAAAAAATGGTCCGTAGAACAAGTGAGAACAAGATTTTTTTAAAGAGATACTTTTGATTCGGCTGTTAAACAAAGCATTGAATATATTTTGTTCGTTAAAAAACGTAGAAAAAAGATTACGTAGAGTAAATTACCTGTAATCGACGTCACGAATCTGACCCGAACGTCGTGTAGTGGGTCCAGGTAGACCAGCGGTTCTTTTGCGGGCGTTCCGACGGCAGCCCCGCGGGACGGATGTGGCACGTGGCGGGCATGGCCTGCGAGGGGAAGACGGTGTGGGTAGTGCAGAAGGGCGACGCCGTCGATGGCTCCTCGTAGTTGGATTGAGAGACGGGCTTCAGAGTGTTAGACGGAGTAAGGTACGCCACGTGAAACCTCGAGTCGTTGGGGCGAGGCAGGCTCACGGACCGTCGCCGTCGCCCTGACCGCATGCGCATCTGCACCATTTGCGGCGCCATCTGCGGTTGCATCTGCGGTTGCATCTGCGACTGCATATGAGGTGGCATTTGCAGTTGTGTATGCGTTTGCATCTGTGGTTGCATCTGTGGTTGCATCTGCGGCTGCAGCTGCAGTTGCATCTGCGGTTGCATCTGCGGTAGCATCTGTGTTCGCATCTGCTGTTGAATTTGCTGTTGCATCTGCGGTTGCATCTGCAGTTGCATCTGCGGTTGAAGCTGCGGTTGCATTTGGGGCTGCATCTGCGCGGAAGGTGACGCAATTGCGGGAAACGCGTTCCCTTGGCACGAATACTGGGAGGAATTAGGCGGACTCATCACCCACACGACGGTGCACCCGGGCGGCGGGATGATGGTGGGCGGTGGCGCCGGGGGCGGCGGGGGCGGGGCGGGGGCGGTTGCGGCATTTGGAAGCCGAAGAAGGGCGGCAAGGGCGGGGAGGCCAAAGCGGGGCAGACTGCATGGAAGAACTGGAAGCATCGCTCTGCACGGCGGGGACGCCGAAAAGCGACTCGGAAGACTGTAAAGTAGCGGCACCGCTGCTACTAGCTGGGTTTCGGCGTTCGGTTTGGCGACGGCGCCCGTCAAGGCCGGCGGCCCGAAGCGCGCTCCGGGGGGCTGAGCGGGCGCGGGCTGTTGAGGCTGCGCGACGGAAAGAAGCGCTGCGGGCGCGGGCGGCGCCAGACCGTGGGCCCGGCGAACTCGGAGGCCTGCCGGCGGCGCTGTGGGGCGCGGGGGTCGGCGGGCGGCCGAGGCGGCGCGCCGCCGCCAGCGCCCGTTCATGCCGGCGCAGAAAGCCCGGCCACGCGCAGATGCGGCGCCCCCGCCGCCGCCGCGCAGCCTCATGGTGCCGTGGGCCGGTCGATGCGTCGTCGCCGCCGCCCGCCGCCCGCCCGCCCTTCGCGTGCGTACGCCGCCGCCGCCGCCGCCGCCCGCCGCGAGGCAGCTGCGCCCGCACGTGTCGCCGGAACGTGACCCTGAGGCGCAGACCTCGGTCACTCTCGCGCGCCCGCGGACGCAGCGGGGGCCCTCGGAGGGCCGCCGAGACAGAAATAGCTCCGCGAGAGATACGAATCGACGCAGACGGGACGATCGGACGAGATCAACGTGCCAAATATAGACGCCCGCTTCCGAAGCTTACGCTAGGGTCACGAATACTCTACTGACTTGTGCTAAATAAATCTATCACTTCAGAAAATTAAGGCGTATTGACCTTATTTCTTTTACTATTAATCCAAACTAAATCTCAAATAAATATTGCATATCGAGATAATGTAATGTGCAATAAAAATGTTGCCATCAATTCAATTTGTTAGAGTAGTTTGGTTGTGCCAACGAACAAGCAGAACTGATAAGATAGTAACGGGAAAGCACGTAATCCATTTTATGACTAAAATCACATTTTCACTAATGAATGATGTTCTTTTCTCTTGAAAAGAAGCTATTTTTATTATTCACGGCACACCAAAAGGTGTCATTGAGTATTTGGTAAAACCTGTCCAAATCAATCTTGACAACCACTCATTTAAGTAAAGTAACTTTAGAAATAGAGATAGTCTAAAGCTTTCAAAATCCTACAGTTTTGAATTGCTGTTAAATAACATTCTGCACATGTCACTTGTCTTCACTCGCCGTCCATTCAAACTTCTATTATGTATTAAACATTTTATTTAAGATTTTATGGCATAAAAATAGAAGTGATACGATACAGCGAATCAACTCACGAAAAATTGCTGTTGTAAATAGTTTCCAAAATAAAATGCAACCTCAGAGTTAATTAACTCATTAGAGACTTTATTAGATCAACCTACGCATGTCCTTTGCATTAATTTTCTTGTAATGAATAGGTACATGTATTTTTTAAATATTCATTTTCTTCATCATTTTCTCTCTACTTTGAGATCCCTGTAGGCATTTACGAAGAGCGCAATTAAGAATCTATCAAAAAAAGAATGTAAAAGGTATTACAACAGACGTGACTGACGAGTTCGGACGTCATATTTACTTGTTTCCATGCTCCAGTTTTCGTTTATCAAATATTGTTCTATTATTTTCGTTTCATTCATACAATGTATCTTATTCATGCAGCCAATATGATATAAGAATCACCACTTGAGGTATTCGAATTGTTACATTTTTAAAATATTACAGATATTAAAGTAAATGCTTGAAAAATCCGTTCTTTTCAGAACATTCTCTTTCAGAATTATTTCCTACGTAATTGGGAAAATGGCAAAAATGTTCTATTTAATTGAGGCACTGGATGCAGTAAGACCGTTTGTGGGGAAACGCTGGACGAATTAGTGAGAAGTGGGATTGATTTTCTAAAATTGTAAACGTCAAAAGTTCAAACTTTAAAGACAATTACATATTTTAGATCGGTACAGGATATGTTATGATTAAAAAATATTTTGACGTCTTAATTTCTATAAATATGTTGAGTTTTAATATTTCCACTAATTCTGATTTTGGATAGAATGAAATTCCGTTATTTTTGTATTCATTGGAGATTTGAAAATTATGTAATATATAATACAATGACATGGAAGTGTGACAAAAATTTGTTTCCTGTCAATTCCTCATTGTCTTTGACATACATCTTTGGTAATGTTTTCTTTACTATTCAAAATGGAATGAAAACACACTGTATTAGCAGTTTCAAAATATTTGCGTACAAAAACTTTTTCATCTTCAAACGCAAAATTTTTTGTACGGTTTCTTAATAAGATAAGGTTAAATTATATAATCCAACCATAAAAGAGGGGGAAGAACACAATGAAATATGATTTTGTAAATGCATAATTTCCCTCTAGATAATGCAGATATACGTAGTTTTGGATACAATATATATTTTTGCAGATGTACCATTTTAAACATAGAAACGTATATTTCACTTCTTATAACGGGCATATTCTCGCTCCTCTTGCTATTTGTTAATAGAAAGTGATTTGTATTTTTTACAATGCTCGGGTTAAGAAGTTCTCTGTATATGATTAGAGTAAAATGTCACCTTCGACATTTTTGCAAGTACTATAATGTGTAACAACATATCATGACATGTATTTTTGAAGTATTAAGAATTATTGGCCACACTGCTTAATAATAACAAATAAAGTACTTCTATATAACGCTAAAAGAAATTAATTATTTTAACAAAAACAGTCGAGAGAGTTAAGAAGAGAATTGAAACTTGTCTTTTCCTTATAGCCTTGCAGTCGCATGATGAAAGCTTTGTCATAGGCAGTTTCATACTGAATATAAGAATTCAGTCGGACTGCACACTACGAGAATACCCCAAATATCATCATAAAATATTTTCATTTTTCTGTCGAAATCGAAACTGATCGTTTTTGGATTTACCTAGTTCTTGGAGACGTAAAGAAACCATAGAAACAATTTCCCATGGTCGGAGTTTGCTTAATATTCTTTCAAGTTCTGTGCGCGTTGAAAATGAGAAATGTATACACGTATGAAGTGTTTTTTGAGGTTACATGAGATTGTATAAAGTTGTATATTAAATTTATGAGAGCATTGGAAATTAGTTTTTTTAGATACTCTTGAAATGTTATCGTTGTAACAGAGGCAAAGGGTGTTGAACGCAATTCGCTCGGCGCAAGTGTATGGCGGGTCACAGTATGTCACTATAATGCAGGGGCACAACACGTGAGAAACGACTATGAACCGCTTGTAAGGAGTTTCGCGTGCACAGTGACTGCGGTCAGGCATGATAAAATAATTTAATAATTAACAGACCATTGCACCTGTGTGTTTACTGATAGCAACGCTTACATGCCATAGTCTAAGGTGAGAAACCACTTGATAACATTCCAATTTAATGCTTTATTATTTTACGAACACTGCATCTGTAAGCTGCTCTATCTGAAAGCTGCTCTCTCAGAACACATTAAAGTCGTCTTTATTTCTTGATTATTAATTTATTTTCAGATAATAAATCTTTTGTGATAAATTGCATTAGCAATTTTTATATTAAGCAAATGGGGGAATGTTTTCCTTGCAAAAATTCTAATGAAAAATGTTTGCAACGAATTTTTATACCTAAATAATATAGAATGGGATTTTAAAGCAATTCTATGGTCATCATCATTTTTGTTGCATTTTTCGATTACGTTTTAAGGTTTAAATTTAAGCAAAATGCATTTTGTTACCTGCATATACGTGGACTCATCTATAACTAAATCTAGTGTCTTTGGTATTCAATTAATCTCGTTTTGGGATATTACAATCAATAATTTTTAAATTAGTCAAACACACTTCTTTATGCCTATCTTTTATATAATTCAACTAGAATAATAAATAATAAAATAGTAGAAAAATATTGTGATAAGTATTCTGAACCTGTAACGTACGGGCGGAAATTTCTTATGCGTCATGTTTAATTTATACTGTTTTTTACGAAAAATAAAATAAATTATTAAAATAAATAAGCTTTAAATATATATAATGTTTGTATTAGTACAGTCTTTTAAATACTTCCAAGGTTATTGTAACAAATGTTTCGTGAGACAATTTTTACTCTCTGTGCCATTGTTCTCTTTGGCATTCATGACTTTAAGATCACCCTGTAAGACATGCAGCGGATAAAGGTAGTTTAGAAGCAATATCCAACTATGATAATAATATATTGTACTATCAAACTAACTGCCGCAATCGCTCATTCACTACGAATTGTACTTGAGATTCACAAGCTTTTTTAGTCACGTGACATTTTTTATTCCAGAAGCGTTCGCTAAACTTAATATCAGGGCTATACAACTTAACTGTCATGAAAACAGATGTTATATAAACAAATGAAAACTTTGATATCATAAAGGGTAATAATCGTGTCTTAAAGCTTTACTCTATCATGCAACGCTTACGAATAAAACAATTTACTTATTCCAAGTTGCAAGTAAACTTTCTCTTCCTTCGTTTTTACAACTCTCCTAATTTATTAGCGTTTGTTCTCGGTCGAGAGGGCGAATTTTGGGAGCGGTTTTGGGTGTGCTGCTCACTATTTACAAACAGCTCCGCAACAATAACGGCATGCATTTTTAAGCCCGGCGCCCTCCCGGCTTAAAGCGCAAAACTTAGCGAGGGCCGTACACCGCTTTCCTTTCGCGAACTTTTAATTCGTAACTACGGCTGTTCCGGGCGGATAGACACATTTTCGGGCGCCATCTTGATTCGGCCCGTTCTCCCATCGCCGCGCGCGCGGTGCGGCGTCGTTAGAAGGCGCGTGTGCGGCAGGGTTGCCACGGCACCGGGCCGAATTCCGGAGCGTGCGAGGGAAGCGACGAAAGAGGCGGTGGCGCGGGCGAGGGGCGCGGAGGATTAGGAGAGCGGGCGCGCAGCACCCTGCTCTAATTAAGGGGAGGGGGACGGGGGAGGGGAGGGCGACATGGCCGGCAGGGAGCCGTGTTGTACTTATTTTTTTTTAAATTGTTAAAAAAAACTAAAAAAAAAAAAAAAAAAAAAAAAAAAAAAAAATAAAAAAAATCTTGAAAGCCGACGCTGTCCCATGAATTTCTAACTATATTCGATTGTTATATTTCGTCCTTGGATAATTTTGTCTCAATTTTTTTAAAATTGTTTTTAAACTTATTTCACTCGGAGCGATCTTTTCTGTCGAAGGAGAAATAAAAAAAAAAGATGTTCGTCTGGTTTCAGTATTTCATAAAAATTCATCTACACCTTAATAAAAAATTATTTTTAAAAAACAAATAGAAAAGTCTTTGGTGAAGAGATATTAAATATTAAATACTGTTTTTTTTGTCTTTGTTTGTTTTTGTGAAACTCAATTTAGAATTAATATTTTCAACGAGAATACGAAATACCCTAGTTTAAAGGGATTTAAAGATACTTCATCAGGGATATAGCCAGATTCAAAAGTTTAGAGGTCTGTTTACTTTCCGATCTAAGAAGTTTGTTCCTAACTAATTTTTGAGCGTTATTAACTGAATAAATATATGAACAAAATTTTGGAAAAAAAAATAGACTACCAATCGGTGTGCTATAGGACGGTACAACTTATGTTATGATTCTGATGGAAAAATCTGCTTGAATAAGTATTTTCGGAACAGGTCTTCATTCAGAATTTTATTCAGAGGATAACTGTCCGAGAAGAAACGATTGTGACTCAACACTAGTCAATTCTCGAAGTGATGCCAAGCAAACCATAACAACGCCATCACCGTACCTCTCGCTATCTTTTTTTTCTTCAAACTTTCATTTCTCCTCTTACCACACAACGACCAGTCCGGGGGAGAGTTAGAGCTTGTTTCATCTCGGCAGGCCCCTGAGAAGAATATTGAAGGGAAAAATCCTTACTGACCTTATGCTGGTATAGGATCTCACGTTTTCTAGCGGCACACTGTACCTCCCGAGAAATTACGGAACTAAATAAACAAATACGGACAAAATAGCTAAGTAACTGACCGCCTAGATTTGTATAATTACTCCACACTCAAAAAAAGACACCATGTCTGTTTAAAAGAAGTTTTGATTGTCAAGGAGATTGATAATAGGATTTGTACTACAGATTTCAAAGATAAAGAAATACATGAAAAAAGGGCTTGAAAAATCCTGATTTCATATTCCTAAAATTAGCCCAACTTTAAGTTAAATTAAATTCCTGATATTTGTGTTATTCCAGTCAAAATGAGAATGGTTGGTATTTATTGTTATTTCCTATGTCGGGTAATTATTCTCTTTAACATATTTTTATAAATAACATTAAAAAATAACATAATCTAGGTCATCGGGAAAGGAACCTGTTAATTATCATTCACTATTTTATTGTCACAATTTTAAGCTTTACTATATCTGAATG
The DNA here is from genome assembly GCA_017312745.1 of Gryllus bimaculatus. Lineage (NCBI taxonomy): Eukaryota > Metazoa > Arthropoda > Insecta > Orthoptera > Gryllidae > Gryllus > Gryllus bimaculatus. Next base: position 4,539,129 of record BOPP01000058.1, on the reverse strand, counting down.
GTTAAATTTTTAATGTTTATTGTATGTATATAATTTTGTATTAAAAAGTTCCTAAATTAACTTACTTGGTAATGAAACTGCACCTATAGATTGTAAAGTGATTGCTGTATGGTGGAAACCTTATATTAACTCACCATTAATGTAATTCTAAAGAAACTATATTGTGTTTTTGTTCATTATTCTTTCCTTCACCCCCCCCCTGGAGGCCAGATTTTAACTTTGTAATGGAATATATATGCTTATGAAGATGCTTGTTAGATAAAAAATTATTCTGCATTACTTTAAAATATTAGAAGCGAAAACATGTGAATAATAAAGCTTATTAAAATCATAAAAGTTTAAAAAATACATTTTTTAAAACCAAACTCCGTATTGAAAATTTTTCTTACAACAAAAAAATGACGGATAGCTAGAATAATGTCTGATACATTTGACTTCCCAAAAAAATTTAGGGTACGAAAAAATGAACTGTTTCAACAATACAAAATGTTTCAACTGCAAAAAAAACTGGCCAAGTTAATCAATCGTTTAGATGAATACGGTTTGGATGCCATACCCTCTTCATTCTTTTCTAATGAGCCATTTAAATATTAAAATTAATTTGAGGATTGCAATGGTTTTACATTAAAAAATACATTACAATGTCTGTTATCCTTTTGCGTAGTAATATTCGGTATTCCAATGTGGAAATCCGGCCACCAATTATAAGTACTGAATGGAGCCAATCACTCGTACCAGTGTTACAGAAATATTATAAGTAAAGTGGTCGGTTTAAGAAACATTCTGAAATCCTTAGGCCTACGACTATATAACTGAAATTTGGACTGATCTGTACAACAAAAGCACGAAAGACATTAAAATACTAATATAATTCATCCTTTCTTTCTTCTGCAGTCGAGTTAGAATATCCATTGCCTACACGCAATAGGGCTAAAGGTGTGAGATTATGAGATGTATTATAGGAGAAAGGGATGGGTCAAGCCAAAAACATTGGGCTGGGACATGCTGAGGACCGACTACGCGCTCCCCGCGTCTGGTTTAAGTGCTGCTTTGGCATCAAGCCTGAGGAGACTAAGAGAAAAAAAACTCAGAAAATGCTGAACATGATATTCATAGAATTCCCCATCTAGTCACATGCACCCCTTGACCTGCTACACAGAGGAGTGCGATATTGCGTGAAGAAACAAAGCTCCTTTGGCTACAAATTGTATACAGTGTCGAACTTCACTTCAGAAAGCTTTCAATATAAAATTAAAAAAATAAATAAATGATAAATATCGTATTTTTTACCAAGATAATGAAATAATAAGAGGTAAGCAGATATATGGCATAGTCCCGAAGCTGGGTTTATGTTCTCATTGAGTTAAAGCCCTATATCCTAATTACGTAGTTATAAAACAATTCTCAAAATCAGACCCCGTAATACAAACTATGCGCTGTATAAATGGTCGATACTAACCCCACCGACCGCGCCGCCAGAGAAAGTGAAGTTGCCAGCCGTGAATTCACCGTTTCCCACATACGATCTCAGCAGGAGAGTGCGCTAAGTGACCACGCTGCCAGCCCCCCCAACATACTCGCGCCCACCCGCCCATCCTCCCGCCCTCGCTCCCATCCTTCGGGCCCGCCGTCTTCGCACACGCACCGCCCTAATACCGCCTGTCTCAGACCGCCTGCCCGCGCGCCCGACGCGCCGACCGACCGCCCTCAGACCAACCGCCCTCTCGCCCGCCCGCCTCGCGCCCGCCTGCCCTCAGGACAGCCCGTCCTCGGCACCCGCCCCCGTGTCCTCCCGCCCTCCAACGCTGCCCACCCAGCGCCGCCCCGTCTTTCACGCCCGCCCGTCCTCGCGTGCGCCCGCGCACCTCGCGCCCTCCCGCCCCGCCTGCCCTCAATCGCCCGTCCTCGTGCCCGTGCTGCCCCTCGCACCCGCCCGCCCTCAGGCCCGCCCGCCTCAGCCGCCCGCCCTCAGGCCGCCCGCCCTCAGGCCGCCCCCGCCACTCAGGCCCGCCCGCCCTCAGCGCCCGCCTTCAGCGCCGCCCGGCCCTTCAGGTCGGCCCACGCCGCCCGCCTCAGCCGCCCGCGCCCTCAGGCCGCCACGCCCTCAGAGGCCGTTCCGCCCCGTCGGCCAGCCGCTCGCCGCGCCCTGCCGCCCATGGCCGCCGCTCGCTCAGGCCGCCCGCCCTCACTCCGCGTGCGCCCGCCAGGCCGCTCCCGCCGCTCAGGCCGCCTTGACCTCCGGCCGCCCGCTCACCCGCGCCCACCGCCCCACGCCTTGCCGACCTCGTGGTCGCTTGCCCGCTATCGCGCGTCACCGCTGCCGCTCGGTCGTTGCCTACAGGCATCCGTTCCCTGCCCGCGCCCTGACGCGCCCGACATCGGCGGCGACAGGTTTGTACTCGGCCGCGACACTTTCGCTGATCGATACGGGCTCAACAGGTTGCCGCGCTTCGACCCGCCCGCCCGCCCCCCCTCTCTTCTCTCTCTGCTCCCCTTCTCCTTTCTCCGCGCACACCGGGCCGCACTCCAACCCGTGCAACAGTCCGCTCACCCCACCCAACCTTCC
>BOPP01000058.1:4511933-4533129 GCA_017312745.1 Gryllus bimaculatus | reverse complement strand
TAGCCATTTCGTTCAGATATTATTGCACGCCAAAGAACACAACATTATCTTAATTAATTAGCGCATCTTACAGCATTTTGCGAGCAACATTATCAATATTCATATCCATCGAGATAAGCACATCAGAGAATCGTTCGTTCAGTTGTAATTTCTGGGGGAGAATGCCCCTGTTTTGCTTCACAACTTTTGTAACGAGGTGAATAAGTTTTATCTTAGTATTTTCTATTCGACTCAAAGTGTTATCCCACGCTTTACAATTTTCACATATTTACAATTATATTTAATAAAATAATATTATTTGACAAGAAATAATTTAGATTTTATTTTAGAGACAAATTATTCATGAATCAATTTTTCGGGAAGTAATTCTACGCGATATTATTCCGAGAGATATATATTTTTTAATGAAACAGTTTTTCTTTTACTAAAAGTTAGGTTATTAGCACTTAGCACAGTGATAACAACAAACTTTCAAAAATATTTTTTTACATAAATTTGCGACGTACCTTTTACATTACTCCCGCGCCGTAGTGTTCAGAGAAGTTTTGGGTAACATTTGACATTTCGCTTTTCTGATTCATGTTTACCTTTAATATTGCTCTGTAGCCACTGAGTATTTTTCAGCTCCTCTTTGACAAAGTTTACTTCTTGCTCCTACTGTAGGTAGGTCATGACATAACGACATAACATTCGGAGGCCGTGGTATAGGAGAGTTTTTTGTTAGAAGAAAATAATACAGTATTTGATAATACCGACTCACTTTTCTGTAGATTGTATTTCTCATCAGGAGTTTCTTGTCAATGAATGTGAATTAACAGTCACGTAATAGATATTAACTAAACGAATTTAATTGATTCATATGTTAGTGATAATTATAAATCGCATTTTAAGTATAAGTTAGTTTTATTGGCTGAAAAAATATCTTATATTTTCATTCGTAAATCCTAAGTACTTTTCTAGAAACTGAATGTTATTTTTATTTTATATATCCAGGTGAGAAATAAGTTACAATAACGTAACATTTAACGTTATATTAGAGATGAAATTATATTTTTTGCTGAAAATTTACTGTACTTCTGAAGTAGACGCCTTTCCAAAAATTACTTTTATTCTTGCTAATTTTAAATTCTGGGCTCCATACAAGTACTTTAAAGATCTTTACGAGGTGAGAACTACCAGCGACTTCCTGGCATTACAGCCCTGGGTTATGGGGTACGTGTTGTTAGCACATAGCCATTCTTATACAACCATACTCGATCTATATTTTTTGTATGTAAAAAATATAACGTCTTGTTGTTGAATTTTAACAAATACGAAAGTATTATATTCCAATGATGTTTAGAGATTGAGTATGTTTGACGCATTTCAATTGTCTACATGTAAATGCGTTGAATTCAAGTTTTAAAGAAAAGAAAACATTCGTTCTTAAAGGAAATTAAAGACTGTAATGGAAACGTATATTTCAAACTTCTCTGGCATATTTTAAACCAGGGGGTTATTTTTTGATTTTTTTTATGAAAAAACATTTATCTTGCATCTTGTTAGCAAGTAAAATATATCTGTTAACTGGTTTAGAGAGCTCAATTATTTTGTTATTCCCATTCATAAAACACAATGTCTCTTACCTTCGACCTCTTTCAGATTGTTTTGTTACGTTCCAAACAATCAATAGTTTCTCCTTCTACAGATAGTACATACCTTGAAAACTCGTGACCATTCAAAGAAACAACCACAATATTTCCAGATTACAATTCATACATTATTTTCTTTTTTAAATTTCTTAGGCCTGAATGTTTGCGTGAAATTCTTTGACTAAGGGCATCATTTTCCTCAATGATTGCACCATGACACAATCATCGCTTGTGAACACCATATAGTTTTGGTCAGATGGAATAAGATTATAAGCATGACAATATTTGCCTTTTGACGAATGGCCAAGATTTTTATTGTGAGTACCAAAGAATACAATTATATTTTGCGTAATAATCAATTGAATAACACTTTACTTTTGACGCAGTTAATAATAACAAATACCATTCCTAATTGTGTATTTACCCAACTTCACAAACAGGGATACTCGTCGGTTGCCTGTCCGGTAATTTGTTCTCTACTAACATTACTATGCTATGCTTGCAGATAATTAAAAATATGCTACTTTGGAAGCACAGGAGCACTTTTTTTTACTTTCCCGTATACATACCTATGTACGGAGTAATACAATAGTAGTATAGGGAAAGTTGTGTAATACTGCAAAAAATCTATTTCCATATTTTTATTTTGGGCCAAAGGACCGAAGGACCAAAGTAACCCGCGTTTACGACTTATTAATATGTTGAAAGATTTAAAACGAATCAGAAGTTAAAATATATTTCACTGTTAATATATATTAACACTGTTTCACAGCGTAGAAATAGTGTTAATATATAATAAAATATTATTAATGTTAAATAATTAAATTACATAAAAATTGATGTATGAGTATATGTTCCACAAAAACGTTTGGACAACTGAAGCGATTGTACCCAATGTTTGTACAAAGTCTTCTCAGGAGTCCAGAGAAAAAGAGAGATTGGCAACACACAGATCTTTTACTCGCAGATTTTGTGTCAAGTACTGCAAGCGATGCATTCCGCGTGTATACAATCTTCACTGAGGAACAAATAGGACTGCCCTATTTGTAGAATACAAGTCGACTCGTAGAATACAAGGAAAATAGAAGGAATAATCTTCGTAGCTAGCGGGCATTTAATATAACTTCAATAGCTTAGTATTTGAAGAGGGGCGATGGTCTGATATTAGTTTACTATTGCTACACTACTTCACTTGGAAATGTAAGCAAAATATCCAACCTCATCGAAGTATTAGTGTTGTAAATCATTCTTGAAACTCGAGAACTCCGGATTTTCTCGCAACCGCATAGAAAAGAGATTGCATTTCCCCTTGACTGTGCGTGAGTGAGTGCTCCCCCTCCCGCCGCGCCCCACCCCCAATCCGCCCTCACCTCAACATGGGGCGCGCGAGGAAGCTGGGCCGGGGGGCGGACTGGTGTCCGAGTCGGTATCGGACATCGGCCGCTGGAGCTAAGCGCCGCCTGCAGAGCGCAGGGAAGCCCTGGGCTCGATTCCCCTGCGGCGCCCGCGCACCGCCCACGCAGCGACCGGCTGAGATGGAAATGCAGGGGACAACTGAGGCACTGCAAGCGTCTCGACTGGGAAGTCCTAGGGTTCGCGGTACAGCAATGCGGATTTTCACGCTAGCCACATGGATAGTCGAACTTGAAATGATGTTTGGGAGACATCTAGGGACTGGATGCTCTGAACGGTGAATTCTCAGAGGTGTCTTTGGACAGTAACAGTCGAACTGCGGGAGCAGTTCTTAACAAATGGGCCACGGAACGCCTCGATATTATTTTTCTCATCTTTCTCGCTTTTCGTCTCTCTCCTTAAACTTACAATTAAACTAAATCTCATCAGATTACACACGTGCCCCGGGGGGGAAAAACCATTAGATCCCAGTTTGAGAAGGGGCAGTGACCGAGAGGTGGAGATACAGGAGAAGGAAAACACGTGTACGTGGGTTCAGGAGACGCGCGTCGAAGACTATGGACAAGACAAGGCTGATCTACCTGAAGGAATCCAAAGAAGAACCAGCTGCTAGGGAAGACACGACGAGCTAGTCAACGTCCGCACCACAGCTTCAACGTGGCGTCACTTCAGACAGCCCAAGATTCATTCCACGTGTAGTTCGGCTCCGGTCTCTTACGATCCAGAGAAAGTAGGAACACCGCGCCTATCGTGAATTAAAATGCACTGAACTTACGAGAATAATGCCTGGAGCATTTTTGACGAGAATCGTTATATCTTAATTAATCAACGAAAACCCCAGCCAACGGCGGGGCGCCGCGGCGCGGTGGCCGGCACGCCCGCCGCCGCCGCATCCACGCTGCGGACGCGGCGCCGCGGCGCTCCGGCGCAAGGGAGACGTTCGGGAAGGGTGGCGGGCGTCATCACGCGTGCTCCCGTGACCGGCGACCGTCGACGCCCGGGGCCGGCCGCGCCCGCACCCCCCCCCGCCCGGCCCGCGCCCCCCCCCATCCCGCGCCGCGAACCGCTTCGCGACAGCACCAGTATCGATTGCCGGACCGCGTTGGCGCTGGGGCTGGCGCTGGCGCTGGCTTGCCTTCAGCATTCGCGACGGCTCTGCCGTGACCTGACCTGCGCCCGCGCCCCGCTTCCACCTCCGCGCCCCGCCTCTCCGCGCCACGCGCCCCTCTCCGCCGCGTGCAACCGCGGGGAGGATGAAGGCGAGTCTGGATTCACTGGTTGTTTGCCTGGCGAGTTGGTTGACCCGCTAGTGACATGCTTCCAGTACATTTGTTCATTCGAGCAATGAAATGTTGTTTATGCCACATAATACCGTTGGTGATTCTTTCTTTATTGCTTCAGTTCTCTTTTATTTCACAGTTATGCCCTTTCCGTATCCTGCGTTTTTTATGTATACAATCACTACTTTCGCCAATTTTCTGGTGCAGACATTCATTTTAGAATATTCACGTAGACTTATTATTGAATTAATAATCATTATATACAGTCTCTAGCAATTGTTATTACGTGAGTATCAAGGTAAATTACTTTTTGACTATAGGATTCCCGCATCTATCTTGTGCTTTCGTTGCAGTCTCCATTGCTTTTCCGTTCTCCTTCTTGTGGGAGAGAATGCTTGTTATGAATCTTCTAAACCTTACGTTCCCGCAACAGCGTATGCACATGAAGTGTCTACGACCGTTTCTATCGCCAATAACTAAATCAGCTGCAGCAGTTGTTGTAGGCCTAGCACACACCAAACGTCGGTGAGGGTCGATCTCTCTCTTGAGGAGGTTTAAATAATAACACTTAATAAATATATTTAAACAGCAACTTACATCACACTTCAATAATTGCTGAAGTTATAATACAAAACAAATATATGGTTCATAAATTAATTCATCAATGATCAATCGGCAATTTGTCCTCCATTTGAGAAGCTCTTTTCTCAAGATCTCGCTACTAGTTGGGTTTTATCAAATCTTCTCCGAAGTCTGTACTATTTGAATTTTATCTTGTTGATATCACATGGATATTCAAGAGGCCTAAACTCATGCGCCCATAGGCCAGTGAACTCAACCCAGTTCTCTTCTCTAACTACCCCCCGGCCAAGGTAACCGACAATTCATGGCGATTCTTCCATCAACTGTTATATTTTACGAGTTATAACTCCGATAAAATTTGTACAGTCAAATCGTAACACAGCTGTTTCATAAATTTCAAGATTTTTAACATTCAAACTACAAATATTAGCCACACTAGGTTTTTTTGAATTTTCATACCGAGATGTGTTTTATATACCATTCTAAACAACTGAACAAAACTGGTTTTTTCGTATATATGAATTGTTTTGTCAGTTTAATAATCTTAAATGTTTTGACGTTCTGACCTTGAAAAGTGAATAACCAGAGGTCTTAACAGTTAGTTTATAACGTTCGTGGCAGAAGAGAAGTGCGTGATGGAAAGGCTGTACGTTGAGACTATTCTTACTCAGCCATTACGCCTTGCCTTTCTATTTTACAGCAGTCTACTTATACGCCCCTGCAGTCCACGTACTCAGCACTTGGGCTGCTTTTGCTTCCTCGAAATTTAGGTGTGATGGTGTGGATACTCTTGAGATGTTTTGTTTATTTGAGTGATATTTAGTCTCGTGATGTGTTCCATTTGCTGTTCTAAGCCTGTGCTAAAAACCGGACAAAATTCTAATTTATGAACATCTTGTAGACCAATTTCGCCTCTGCATGATGTCTGTTTGTTTCGTGCGGTCGTATTTGAAGCGGAAAGTATTGTTTTACATTTTTGCCATTGTTAATTTTGAGAAATTTAATTGATAGTTTGATAAATTTATATTTCTGTAATGACACGCTTTATCCTTTGAAAGTTATCTTTATTTTGGTTCATTGTTTCGATATCACGAGTTTTAAAAGAACATTTTCGTTTTTTATTGTTAAAACTGCTCGTAATAAAGCCATTCCAAAACGAAAATGACAAAATATTATTATGGTATATGCCATTAGCTTTCGAAACTCGTGATTTGTTACCTTTCCGGACTACATACAAAATACTAAAGTGTAATTCCAACAAGAACACGTTTTAGATACTTATTTGAAGATTCTAATTTTATACAAACTTAAAAAAATCTTTCAGATATTTTTTATAGATATTACATTTCTTGACATCATGTGAATTCTAGCCACAAACACTGAAAGAAGCTAATAAAAAACACGAGTTTGTTTCAAATAAAAAACCCTTCAATTAAAGTTGTGCACATTTTAGAAAACTACACTGAAAATATTAGCCTCAAGGAATACTGTAAAAGAAAAAATATACAGAAAAAATAATAATAGGCAACAGAATGGTTAGTGTAAGTAAAGAACTGATAATGAACATGTCCGATATGTCTACATAAAATAGAAATTGAAGAAGCAAATGGATTCGATATGAAAGATTTCCTGACAATTATTCCGCATTTTAAAAAAAATACAGTATAAGTTGTAATTACTGTTTATCATGACTTCTTGCATTTCCTGCATTCTCTTTGTTGTATCATATTATTCAAAAAGAGGTGTTGGCAACCAAATATTACTTAAAGCTTGTGAAATGATGAAGGAATGGCGCACATAAATCATAAAATTCACAAATAATATGAAGATGCACACATATACTTCCGCAAGTAATTTGTAATTAGCATTATAATGTATACAGGTGGTGAAAATACTCTAACGTATTAGCCAGCGTGCCTCATGGCATGTATTTGGGGGCGCTTGGGAGAGGATTAGCCTCGCCACAGGAAGAAGGGTTTTTCCGTAAAGGGAAGAACGCGGAAACGGGAGACGCAAGGCTTTGGGAGTCATCCGGCCTATTCACTGTTACAACAAGCGAGGGGGTGGCGTGACGTAGTAGGTCACGTGAGCCTCGTCTATATGACAGAGTGTACAGAGCCAGTGGGGGGGTTCTGGAGACAGCGGGAGAACCTCGTGCGTGTGCACAAAACTTGGCGCCATAACGGTGCATATGCGAGCCAGGCTCGCGAGGCTCGAGTCACTAGTTGACGAAGCCTGCGGACTTTAGGTCCTTGGGTGACTGCGGTCACGGGGGAGCGACGCTGTGTGCGTGCTCCGCGGTGAAGAGTGGTTGAGTGCCACGATTCAAGCCGATTCACAATCGGATAAGATCGCTCCTGCGATCGAGGCAAACCAGCCGTTGGTGCGCCAGAACGGACTTTGTGTCCCAGCGTGACATCCGGTCACGGAAGCTAGGCTTTGTGCGCGCTTCAAAAGTAGGAGTGGCGAATGCCACAATCAAAACCATCTTCCATCGGGTTTGGATTGCTCCCGCGATCAGGGGATAGTAGGTCTATCAGAGCTAGGGTGTAAGTAAATTATTAAGTGTATATATTTGTTTTGTTTTCTTTGTTAATAAATATATTGTTATACGAAAGCTCTGTGTCTGTGGTCGCTGTGAGTATCCATGACGTCACAATACACACCACGCCCCTTGACCCACCCACACCTCGAAGTCCTTTTGTGCGTCCTGTACAACGGGAGAAATTAACGCGTTGTGGTGCTTCACACCCCTGTGCGCAGCGCTTCTGAAGCACCGGAGAAGGTGAATACGTCGCCGCCAGATGCACACAAAGGATGTTGATTTCTATGTTCCGTAATGCTCCGCGTCCTGTTCTCTCCCAGCTGCTGGTTATACATGCCCGGTTCTCTCGCCCGTAGGAAGGTCGTGTAACGAGGAAGGTATGCGGGATGAAGAAGCTTGAGGTGTAGGGCATTCACAGTGTTCGTTGTTAGGGTGGGAGGCGGGTATAGATAAATAGATTTATTATTTCTGCAGGTAGGTATACAACCTGGTGGCAGAACACTTCATTTTACATATTACAACTAAGAATAGTAATACACTGTAAATTTTTAAGCATTTTAAGGCAATAATAACAGTAATATAACAATAACAATAACAGCATTACCTATACACTTTATAACTATCTTGCACGGAATTTTTAACTAATAACTACATACACTGCACTTCATTTCACTACACTTGCACTTCACTTCACTACAATACACTTACACTTCACTTCTCTCTACTTTTCTATTGCACTACACTTAACAACACGTCACGATACTGCATGAAACAAGAAAATTTGGTTCTTCAATATCTGCTTTAGGTAGACATATCAGTTATGTTTTTGTCTGTTATTTACTTACACTAACCAATCTGTTGCGTATTATTACTTTTTCAAAACATTTTTTCTATTACAGTATTCTACTTATAGTATTCCTTAAGGCTACTATTTTCAGTGCAGTTTTCTAAAATGTGCAAAACTTTAATTGAAGGGTTTCTTAGAAGAACCAAACTAGTGTAAATTCGAGATTGTTCAGAAGGTACCAAAAATTTCATAGCGTAGACATGCATAGTGATGAGTTTATGATTTTTCCTCACATTATATCTGTCAGTGTATTTGGTACTTGCCAAAAGGAAATGTTCCAGAAGATAGTGCTAGTTGTAGGGAATAAGTTGGTGAAATATCTCAATACAAGGAGTTTTGAATTTGTTTGTTGTTTTTTTAAGAAACACCTGTATTGTGTGTACAATTAAATTAATCTTTGAAATTATTCATTGGATTTGAATGTGTTTCCGTGTACATTATTCATCATTATTTTAAAACTCGTATTTCAGTAATGTTAATTCTGAGGAACCTTTTTATAATGTTTAATCACTTTCACAATCGTTTTTGTCACATTAACATTCTGGATGCGATATGTATTTGTCAATTGACAACTAAAGCTAAACCAGGTAAAAGATAGGACTGTGCCGGATATTGTTTTGATGAGAATTCTCGACATTGGTTCTTGTCATGACAGTCTTGTGAATACATTCAGTTAGAGGTGAATACATTCAAAAAAGGATCACAAGCAGCGGCGTTTTAACTTCCCCATCTTCTCTTCATTGCCATTCTGCGATCTAGGATATGAGTAGATCTCCAATTTCCAAATAAGCTATCCCTAATATCCAATAAATACTCCGCTAGTAGTACTACAAATACTTGGTCGTCAGACCAACGCGCAAACCAGACTATATAAGGAGACAAATAGTGTTAAAATCGATTCTTTGTTCAGTATTGACCGTAGTACATTTTAACAAAACGTTTAGCAGTGTATTATTTCACTTATTTCTTTATTTTCATTGTAAATTTGGAAGCGTTTTCTCTATCAAAATATCTTTATTGTGTTATAAATCCCAAAATAGAATGATATAAGAAAAGTTTTAAATGTGATAAAAATATCAACGGCTCTATTTCTGTTATCCATACAACGAAAAATATTCAAATCATCCTTCTCGTTATTGACGTGAAATACGTGTGGGATTCGTTCTCGTTTTGAAATGCGGAGCACCCTTGAACTTCGATCGTCCCTTGATGTAGATAAGAGCGATATTTTTGTCGAAATGTTAACATTCATGAGCTCGACCAGACGTCGCTATATTTGGCAGCGTTATTTTCGACGTCAACGTCTTGCCCACTGACCTTTAGAACGTGTAATATACTATCGTGAGATACGCCGTTGCTTAATGAATAATTCTCCAAAGCATTTACCACCACGTGACAGAAACGAATTAGATCATCGTCCTAGATTTCATATCATTTTTTTTCTTCTTGGGTTAAAATCAATAATCTGATAAAGTATTACATCAAAACACAGATGTACATTCTAAACACAAAGACGAATCGTATTATATAAACAATGTCAAATTAATCCAAAATTCCCTGCAATTGTTCGTTCCAGTAGTGCGTGGAAAGAGTACTCGCAAACTATTTCTGAACGAAATTGTCTCCTTAAATTGAAGAATAGACTTCATTAAACATAACATCATTAAAGTCATCATATCTAGTCATATTGGAATTCTTTAGCTGGTTGTGATCGGTGAAGTTGAAATGTCACTGAATACCGAACCAATCCATTAGAAAGAGTTGTCCTGAATCTTTCAGTCTTGTTGGATGTCTTCGTGCTAGGCAGAAAGATAATAAATTTGTAATGCAGTGGTTGTTGAATTTATGGTACGAGCCATTCTCAGAAACCGGAGGTGGAGTGCAAGAAAGGCACTTTCGTCGGAAAAACAGCTTCTGTCGGAATTCGGATGCAGTTCTTGCCCGGCCGATCTTCAGTCATGCAGCAGTTTTCAGGAGAGAAGGCTGTTCTCGGAATTTAGCGCGTCGTGGCTTTCCAGAAGGTTGGCCATTCGTGTTGTTTTTCTGCCGCCTCTCTTGGAAACAAGCTGTTTCTCAGAAAAATCTTAATTTTCAAAACTTTTTCTTGGCGAACGGTAGTTTCGTTATTCTCATCTAGCTACCTGAAGTATAACAAAGGTTTTTACTTCTTTTATCATATCTATATTCTAGAATACTTCTTAGTTTATTTATGATTAGAAAAATATTAATACATTTTATTGTTTTTCTAATCAACTTTGAGAATTTTTCAAGTAGAAATCAGAGATCACAATGTATTAATTGCTGATCTCTTGTTGACTTACATAATTTAATTAAATTCGTGTTTTGAATCGTTAACATTTGCGTGTTGCAAAATATCTATTTTTCACAATCTATGTGCCATACAGTACAAATCAGTACAGTATTACCATGCTTAATTACAATAAGCAGAATTATGTAGTATATTAATTCTTGTTTCTTGAGCAATTAGTTCTGATTTTGTAAATGTAGAGAAAAAAGAAATATTTTCATAATATTCAATATATTACATAGTACACATAAAATACTCTCTCTCATATATATATATATATATATATATATATATATATATATATATATAATAAGCTCATCTTGCAACGCAAACACACCTTGAAAATTTCAGGAAACGTTATAGTTGTCGTAATGGAGAGAACTTGGTTTACGATTTCTTTCGCTCTCACCGCAGCACTTTGCAGAAAAATGACCGAACAAACAGAAAAAAAACTCTGCAAAATGTATTTATTCAAGTCCTTGTTCACAAATTATTTTCGTAGTGTGTTTAGAAGAACACTATAGCAATACCGCGCTGCTGCGCTATAAAGAATATTGCGATATTCATTCAACTTTCCGTGAATGCCATACCTCTGTTGCGAGAGAGATTCGCGAATGTTCCGCGTCATCTCATATGAGTTTCATCAAACTCGGGAACAGTTTTATAACCTAACGCCAAACTAAGAAGCACTGTCATTGTTGTACCTTTTCACGAGTTTACTGATCAGCTGAGGGTTATGATTGTAGACTGGGAAGACGCCATTTTTATTTTTGAAGGAGTATGGTTAATTGTGCATCATTCCAGAGGTATTGGGTTTCCAAGAAACGTAGTTCTCTGGAGGATTGACGAAGAAGTTACCAAATATTTCTAGTTCTTATTATTGCAGTTAGTACATTCATCTCGATGAAGAAAAATCGCTGTCATTATTTTCACATTGCATTGTAATTTACTTGTACCTACATCATTTTTGAACAAGAGTTGAACGACGTTACAAAAATTGTGAGTATTCTAAAATATTTCAATAAGCTATATTAAAACGTACCAAGCTTGTTTTATCAAATAATTGGCTAAATATTTGTTTTGAACTCTATAAATGCACAATGCACCAATCCAGAAATAGTAAAACAATTTGAATATAATTTAGTTCGACATTGAAATAAATTACTCTAATAGTTATTTATTATACTACACAATTATTTGCAAATGAATACTATAAAGAAAATAAATTCAAGAATTAATTATAATACTTGTTAAGGAAAGAGGATAAAACAGAGTCTTTTTAACATCTTGAAAGAAAGTTGATTGGAACCAACTACCTGCAAAAGCACTAGAGGCTCCTCCTCCGAATGTAGTAGAATTTAAAAATTTGCTTCATTCCATCTAGATCATCACTAATAATACTAAGACATTTATCGTTATTATTATTATTATTATTATTATTATTATTATTATTATTATTATTGCCATGTCCCTTACACAATGAAGTGAATTGTAGTGTACTGTAGTGGAGGGGAATGTAGTGTCGTGTAGCGAAGTGAAGTGTTAGATTAACTAGAAGTCAATTTAGAGATCCTAGAAATTAATTAGAACTAGGATATCAACATTTAATTCTAATTGTAATCATGTTTGCCACCGAGCATTAGCTCAAATCAGACTTTAAGAAATATATCCTGATGCTAAAAAGCTTCACCTCCGAGCATTTATTAGATCCCATTTATTGGTAGATCACTATGATATATCGACACAACCTTCGTAATTTTCAATTTGGAAGTGAAGGGTACGTAAGGTCACCGTATAGATAAGAAAGAAAGGTTACCGGATAGATAAGGAGTTGAAACTCACGTCAAATAGTAAATTTCAGTACAGTACATTCATCATCTTTTGTTGCTCATGTACTCCCTTCATTAATAAACATTCTCCAAATGTTCAGATCAATCAAATTGTGACTACAAAAAAAATAGATTAATATTTTGTGAAAATGGAAAGCCTGCGTTACAGATATCACATTTTAACATTATACGAGTACATTGTGTTCTATAGATAATATTGAGTTCAAGATACGTTGCATGATAAACTAATCCTTTCATTTTTCAACAGAAATCAAATGTAACCTTTTACGAGCGTAAAATGACACATATAGAAATATTACTGTATTTATTTCCGTTTTTCTGTCTAATTGTATTCAAAGTTTTATTAGGAGCACATTTTATTTTGTCCCTCCATCAGAGCCAAAGTGGTAGCCGGAACACGTTGCGTTTTGACCTCTACTATTGGCACAGGACAGAAGTGCATTTCGACCGCGTGGCATTCCCACTGTCAAACTGGGTTCTTGGACCACATGAATCATACAAAAACTTCGAAATTAGCCCAAACTTTACAATTAATAATGTTTAATTTCGCGTTAAAAACAATTTGTGCAGTAACTTAATACTGCACAGCCCGTCAATACTATACTTTTGTAGCGCGCTACTTAGTTTGTTTTGTACAATTAAATCAATCTTTCAAATTATTCATTGGATTTGGACGAGTTTCCGTGTACATTGTTCATCATTATTTTAAAATAGGTATTTCAGTAATGTTAATTCCGAGGAACCTCTTAATAATGTTTAATCACTATCTCACTCGCTTTTGTCACATTAACATTCTGCATGCGTTTCTTCTCATCCTCTACTCGACGCACTCTTTTCTAGGTGACGATTCCAGAATATTTAATAATTTTCGTCACTACTCTCCGATGCGTTCGTGTGGTTACCTCAAAATGAACCGCATAAATTCGCCACGAAAGCCCCTGGCTTTGCGCCTGGGCTCGTGCCCGCAATACGCATGCGCCGTGTCGTGCTCAGTCACGAGGTGGAGCAAACGGACGCCTCTTCCCCGCATGCAAACGCCCCTTCTCCCGCGCTGGATCTCCTCCGCACATTTAATATTTGAGCTTGCCGCGCCGTACTGTCGCCAGCGCGACACACGACGCAGTTTCTCTACGGATACGGACCACGTGGTGCAGGTTGGCGGAAGCATACACATCACGACGTACGACGTGGATGTTTTACAAACAGCCTGCGGGTCGCGGGAACCGAGAGGATAAATTAAATATTCAGCAGTCGCTCTGCGAAGTAAATAAGAAAGTTGTAGAATTCGCCTCAATTTTTCAGTATCACTTGACCGTGGCGTAATTGGTAGGGTATCGTTTACTGACTGGTCGGATGACCCAGTTTCTTAATTTTCTTCCTGTGTTTGACTGAAACTGCAAATTTAACGACAAATATTTTAAAGAATACAGCTCATTCAGGCCCGAAAAATTATGCGTAATGGAAAACAAATGATACCAGTAGAATTTTTGCTATGGTTCTAAATTAAGAACATAATTGTTATTTTACAGCACAAATAGTTGTACGATTACTTGAAGGTCTTCAAGTGCTCTGTACTTGATACTTATCCATCAGTTAAAACAATGACGAGAGAGAGAGAGTGATGACCAGAGAAGTTCGGGAACAACCGGCGTCTAGTATAACATAAAATATTGCGACATGCCTTGTCCTGCATTTGTTCTTAAAGTACGTTTTCACGAAAAAAACTGACGTATAATAAGGATAGAAGTTATAACTTTATAATAGTACGCAACGGCGTCAAATATGCGCGAAAGAATTGCTTTTGTAGCATTTCTATTTTTTTTTCAAAAGATCAAGTGTTAGATTCAGACAACAAAATTATGATTTATAAATCATTCTGAAAGCCTGTTTGGATCTATAGTGTACAATAGGAGCAAATTCAGTATCTAAATCATCCTGAGATTTAACTCGTAAATCTAAGAATTATTTCTGTGTCGCCAGATTTGTTGAAACCTTGTTCGAAACGTTGTTATTCACCCTGATATCAAAATGCCAATAATCGATGAAAAAATAAAAAATAAATTATAATTGTACATATATTTAAAAATTAGAAAGCCAAACTAATACTTTAGAAATAAATCAGCTATTTTCAAACAATTGTTTAGAAGTGAAGTGTCTAAAAAAATTGAAGTCTTCAGGTTTTCCTTATTTCGGAAGTGCGAATGCTATGTGTATCAACTGTGCTAATGGAGAGTTAGTAATGAGTATCTTCCCCCATCATTCTCAATTATATAAGTCGGTCAATTTATTTTGATGATAGTTGATTGTTGATATGAATGGATAGATTGTACATAAACGCTTAATTAAAAGTTAAGCTTACTGCCGGTACTTGACTCTTCCTTTGATCATAACTCGAGGGAGAGTCTTTCCCTCTCGATTCCTATACGCATCACCCCGGTGTCGTGGCGATCGGCGCCTCCCGTCCGAAGCGGCCGCTGACGTCAGCGCGGGGCGAGTGGAGTTGGTGGAGCGCGCGAAAGCGGCTCTGGCCCCGAATTGCGCGAAATCCGCGCAGCTGGCGCGACGCGGTGCAGCGCGGCATGAGGCGGGGCGGGACGGGACGTTGTGCGGCGGGGTGGGGCGGAGAAGGGTGGGACGTTGAGAGACGGGGCGGGACGGTGTGAGACGGGGGCGGGAAGGGGCGGAGCGAGGCGGGACGCAACGGATGGGAGGCGGGAGGAACGGGGCGGGGAGGCAGGGCAAAGCGCAGTGTAGGGCAGGGAGCGGGGCGGGGCGGACAAGGAAGGGCGGAACGGGGCGGAAGAGATGGAGGGACGGAGGGGAGAGCGGTGTTGTGTTTTGTGTGGAATGGTGTGAGGCGGGGAGGGGTGCGGCAGGCGGGGCAGGGGTGGAAGGAGAGTGTGTGCAGAACAAAAGTGGGGAGGTGGAGCGTGGTCGAGGCGTTGTGGAAACGGGCGAGAGGGAGAGGACGGGACGGCACGGGCGGCTCTGGGCCTGAGCGGAGCGTGGCGCGTGAGGAGGGGTGAAGCGGGGCGGGACTGGGAAGGAACATTGCTAGCGCGGCGCTGCGTGGTTGGGGCGTTTGAGCGGAGCAGGGTAGGGTGTAGCGGTACGGGACGTAAAGAGAAGGCACGTACGCCGGCGGGGGACGGATGGGGCCTGTTTTTTATCTCGGCGAGGCGCGGGGCGAGGCGCGGGGGAAGGGCGGGGCGAGGCGCGGGGACGAGGCGCGGGGCGAGGCGCGGGGCAAGGCGCGGGGGAAGGCGCGCAGGGGCAGGCGCGGGGCGAGGCGCGGGCGAGGCGGCGGGGCGAGCGCGGGCGAGGCGCGGGGCGAGGCGCGGGGCGAGGCGCGGGGCGAGGCGCGGGGCGAGGCGCGGGGGCGAGGCGGGCGGGGCGTGAGGAAGGCCTCTGGCCGGGGCGCGGGGGAGGGTGCGCGGGGGAGGGTTGCGCGGGGCGAGGGTGCGCGGGCGAGGGTGCGCGGGGGGGCGCGGGGCGAGGGCGCGGCGGGGTTGACGGAGGTGCGGCGGGGCGTGGGTGCGCGGGGCGGGGCGATGCGCGAGGGCGGGGTTGCGCGGGGCGGGCGTGCGCGCGGGGCGAGCGGTGGCGGGCGCGGGGCATTGCGCGGGCGGGTTCGCGGGGCGAGGTTGCGCGGGGCGGCGCGGGTTGCGCGGCGGCGGGGGTGCCGCGAGGCGCGGGGGAGTGCGCGGGCGGGGCATGCGCGGGGCGAGGTTGCGCGGGGGGGCGCGGCGGCGGAGGCGGCCGCGGGCGGGGCGTGGCGCGGGGCGGGGCGCGGGGCGGGGTCGGCGGGGCGGGCTGCGCGGGCGGGCGGAGCAAAGAGGGGCGGCGTGGGGTGGCATGTAGCGTCCGGACGCGACACGACACTAAGCGGAGTGGGACTGAGTTGGACAGAATGGGGTTCAGCGGGGCGGGCGCTTCACAAAGCCGAGCGAAGTTTGGGCAAGCACGCCTTGCTGCGGCTTGCAAGCCTTAGACGCCTCGCCAAGTGCCACGCGCGCAGCGATCAGCTGCGCTATGGAACGAATTCGGCCGGAGTACTGCTCAAATACCGTATTATTTATTTCGTTGTCTTCGATGTGCTTTCGAGTGATTGATGTTTCCGGGCACGGCAACTGCTAAGTTCATTACTTCCGTTAGGGTAGTGAATGTTTTATTCGGTAGTAGGTCGCATCTCCCCATTGGATAATGAGATCCGGTGTCGACCTATCCGTCAGCTTATTGGGGTTTCCCTCGCCAGGTAGCAGCTCCCAGCGCAACTCCTCCCTAGCTGCAATAAGTTCTAAACTGGACTCTCGACATGTGTGGTAGCGAAGTGTATTTAAGTGTAAATGTACGTCAGTAGGGGGTGAGGATAGAACAATGAAGGGGAAAGAAAGATATACACGTAGGCTTCCGCGGCTCGAGTTCATGACTTCTAGGCTGTCCGGGTGATGCCGCGTCGTTGGCAGAGAGGCCGACGTTTTTCGCCTGTCATATCGCAGGCTTCTTCAGGGTAGTGACCAAAGGGTAGACGTCACTACCCTGAAGAAGCCTGCGATTTGGCAGACGAAACGTGGGCCTCTCTGCCAACGACGCGGCATCACCCGGACAGCCTAGAAATCGGAAAGAAATATACTCGTGATCCGTGGCCCCTTTGTAAGGATACGGTATTAGTCTGGTATTGATTCGAGAAACTATGGATCAAGTTACCAATCATTCTCCTCCAGATGGGGAGTGAATTCGACGTAGCTAAGTGGCTAGAGCTCAAAATTGGCCCCTATCAGGACCCCAAACCTCGGACCTTTCGGTCAGAGTCACTGCAGAATCAGCGACAATGCTCCCTCTGAACTAACATCTGTGCGATCGATGCTATGCTAAGGAAAGATGCAGGTTTTTGCTCCGCTTATTTGAAAAACATCGACCTAAAATCTATTCAATGTTCGATTCATGTAGAGGCAATTACTCACTGTCTAATATTGTATACGGGCAGCAGCAAGCCCATATGTAACTCACAGCACGTTACCGTCATCGGAGACACCTTCTTTAAAACTGTATACTACGTTCTATAAATTAGATTCTCCCATTACATGAATTATTTTTCTTATGCCGTATTGTTTAAAATGAAATATTTTGAACGTTTGATGACTTTCTGAATGTGTCCCCACTTCTTAGTCGAAAAAGGCCGATGTCGGATTCATGCATGAAGCTATTTTCACAGTCAACAATGTTTTACAAAATACGGAATATGCGTACGAGTTTAAATAGTTAATACGAGTTCTATTGGCAACATTTGTTTTTCTCAAACAATACCAAATCTTCAACGATGAATAAGTTACCATTGGACATGTACTTTTACAGAGTACAATCGAACACACTAGGTTTACACTAAAACCATTTGTTTTGTTGACTATGTAAGTAGAAAGTCAAATTAACTCAATTACCACGTATAGTTTGCTGGGTTTGCACAGGTGCACGCCAAACTCACGATAATGCGAGGCTCAACTCGAAAGCTTACAGATCACCAGGCAAACTTAGTGCGAAAACAGCTGAAACGCGCCCGTTTCCCTGTGCTCGTTGTCGCTGGCGGGTCCTCCCTCGCACGTGCTCAAATCACTCGCATTTACTCGTCAACATCTACTACCCTTGGCCTCGTGGTCGTTTTCCACGCAAAATACATTGAGAATTAAGCCTGAGAATTTTTTTTACTCCGCTGTCATTTTAAATCGTTAGGTTATTTTTTTATTGAAAATAAATTATGGTGAATGGATTTTTAAATTTCTGTTTGGCGACTTGTTGTTAAGGTTAATTCCATTAATATGGAAAATAATTTTTAATATCTTTGAAATGTATTACACATCTGTTTATCACATCAAAAATATGTCACATCAGATTTAATTACTGATGTTAAAAGGCACAAATCTCCTAGGATTGTTTCTAACTTTTGCAAATTTCGAAAAGTCAGAAACGTCAATGAAAATGAGACACTCAACATTTTATAAGTTTTTGATCTGCCACAGGAAAAAGTTTAAACGAAAAAATTGGCCCAGTTTTTGAGAAAATGTTGAGGCGTCATGTAAAGTACCCTAAAAAGCTATATACTTATTTCAAATTTAAGGGAGCTCGACGTCAGCGAGACAGGTAGAAGAATATCAATTTGGGTGAAAATTCTGCTGCGGACAAAATTGAACAGCGGTTTATGCCCTAACTTTTTAATTCAGCCAGGCAGACGGTCAGGCAGTGAAGTGGACAGGCGGACAGATGTACAAATGGATAGACGGACGGACGGACGAAATAACTAGAAAGCGGGCAGACGTTTTACAGTAATCAATATTTAAAAATGTATTCAAATTTCTCAAAACTAACATTGCAGTAATTTTCCTTGTTTCTGCACGCTTCCCTAGAAACGGCTATTTTTGTTGCTTATTTCTTATTGCTAATTTACTTCTTATTCCTTCTACTTTTCATTTCTTTCCATTTACCGTTTATCGATATTGCTTTTCGATGGCGGTCGGTTTTCGTTGAAGCAAGAACATTTCTTCCCGTAGATCAATATGAGTTTGCGAGTTTGGTGATCATTCTCACGGAAGAGGTAGGGAGTTGGTGGTGGATTTTTAGAGCCACTTACAGGTATTACTTCAGTACCTCTACGAATGCTACTGCCGCAACTCTCTTAAGTTGCGCCTTGCATCTTCTGCGCTCCCGTAAGAGAAATAACTTGCAATGTACTTCGACGTATAAATATTGGGGCGTTCTTAGAACTACGTATACTATTTGGTTTCGTTTGATACAAATCGTTTTGATGTCTTACTTTTCGTAGGTCAATTGGGTACCGCGCAAGAACTTTGAAACATTCATTTGGATTATTTTGTAATGAAACATTTTTAATTGTATTATGGAGGTAATCATTTGTGTGTTTCTTTCGCTGATACGTTCGCGTTCAGTACACAATAGAACACCTCTGCTTTGTTCCAGTACAATAATTGTTCTTTACAAGTAATTGTTAGTATTTTCTACACTTTCCACTATCACTTTCCACAATCATTATATATTTTACAGAATCGTCTCAATTCTTATCTACTTAATTTACTTCCTTAAAATATTTTGAGTGTTTCACAAACAATTTTGTTCGTAATATCGTTTTATTTTTTCGAATATAACTAAATATATCTTACACTGCCAACAAGAAGAGTAAATTTATTTAAAATGTCTCGTGAATTATCAGTCAAATATCACTATACACAAAAAACGAAAACAATTGCAATTGTGCGGTACATGATGTGTATAGAATTACTCATACATTATTACAGAGATCTCAGTTCTGCTGAGGTCAGTCGCGTTTCAAGGTTTTATTTTGGAATAATTTATAAAATATAGTTCCAAAGTGAAATATAATTAGATATTGTGCCCACGTTTTATCAATTATAATAGCAGAGTTAATTTTGTGCTTGCTATATATTGTAAAGAGTTAACTTTCCTGAAGAGAAGAATGGAAGAAATATCTCTGGGGTTTTCAATTTATATTGGATATACTAGACATACTAGACCAATAATACTAGACATGAAATCAAATAAAAAGGGGAATAAGTGGCTTAAGGATGAGAAGAAGAAAACCTTACCAAATGTGAATGAGAATTTTGCAAAGCATGAAATTTAATTATACTCAAAGAAGGGAAGACAGACCAAAAAATAGGCGAGATTTTTTAAACAATACAACATTATTCGGTGACTGAAACAAGTCTAGAAACATCTCCCAAACTCAGTAAAGTTGAACAAATCAAACTAATGGCCAAAACATCTTGAGTATGAGACTGGAATGTAATTCCTCGCCTAAGGCGTTTTGCACTGGAGATTCGAAGCTCGTCGTAGAAACGGCCAGACTCTGTCACGACTGCCAACACCTGAGGATGAGTCTCACGTAACAGAAACAATGGGGTCGAGGAGAAGGATGCGACGGCGTTTTCAGGTCTGACCGGAGTGGAGAAAGCCTTTGGCAAACTTCTTACTTGCCATGTGACGATTGCTGTACGTTTATTGAATGACCTTGACTTACCGGGGGATTCCGCGGCAGAGGCTGTTACGCTGACGTTGTAACAGCCTTCTTAGGTAGGCGTGAAAGAGCCTCGACTGAAGTACCAGGCATTGTAGCCCTGAAGGCGACCATAATAGACCAGAAGAAAACCATGGCCGAAACATCTGAATAAAAGCATTTGACGCGGTGTGGCTCGGAGATCCAAATCGGTCCACGTGAACCCCGGCGTCGGAAGCCATCGTCCGCGATGTTCTACTATTGTATATACGTACAAGTAAAGTGCTACAAAAATATGAGATTAAAAATTCTTAGAGTTAACTTATTTTTAAAAAAAATATTCATTTCACTTAAAACTGTAAGAGGTGTATTATTGAAAAGTTGTTGGACGGGACGACCCATAGAAATGACTTGATGTGACTAAGTTTATACCCACACAGCACTCTGTACCCAGCTAAAATGAGCCAACTATTACGTTTACCAGCACCTGAGGACAATACTGCCGCACCAGAAACTCTGGTGCCGACGAGGGAGGGTGAGACGGCGACCGCAGCCCCGGGGAGGGGGGGGTCGGCTTTGCCGCGTCTGCAGGCGATGCGGGCGGTGGCGGCGGCGGTGGCCTGAGGGGCGGTCATAAATAGCGGAGTGCACGCGGGGACAAGGCGGCGCGCGTAACTCGATTTGGGCGGATGGTGTCGGCCGGCCCGCCAATATCCG
>BOPP01000058.1:4477242-4491688 GCA_017312745.1 Gryllus bimaculatus | reverse complement strand
GGGGGTGGGGCGGGCGGGAAAGGGCGTGGTTTGCGAGACGGGGCGAGGTGGTTCAGGGCAGGGCCGCGGAAAGGGCGGGGCGCGTTGTGGGTGGTGGTGTGGGTGGCGGTTGTAACAGGCGCTGGCCAGCAAACCGCCCACCCCCGTGCCGGGCCCCAGGAGACGCCCTCTATAATTCACGTCCGCTCGAAAGGCGGAGTTGACCTAGAGAGACGGATTGTGACGTGCGCGGCCAGGAAGTAAGAGCTCGCGTGACGTCACGTCAGGCGACCGAAAATTCTCGCAGCGCAGCCGGAATAGACAGACGAGATCGCGGTCGACGCGCGAGCACAGCCTTCGTTACCCTCGTTTACATAGGCTCGTGATACGAATCTGAGCCCCGACCGGGTGCACACGCAGGTGACATTGGTGCTCATGATGGCACATGGATCGGATTCGCTTTATTCGACAACAGTCTCTTCAAGCACTTCATTTTCAACTTATTTTTCCGATATGAATAGAATGAAAGTCGGTTACATTTTATGAGTTTACTATTATCCGCGCACATTTGCTGGAGTCCTCGCTTCGCCATATTCGAGAGGAGTAAGGAGTTGGTTATTTAAAATGAAAGGAATTTTACAGCGAATTTGTAGTTCATTTTTTCATGCAAAATTGTTTTTAATACACGGGAGCGAACATTCCTTTTGTCTACAACACTCATTGCTATAATTTATTCTTAATGCAACTAATGTTGGGAAAGGAGGGGGGGTAGATATTCCGGGGCTCAAGAAAACGTGCGGATATAATGTCATTGTCAATCGTCAAAATAATAAAAATGGTGAATTTTGGAGAAGTGTATCGTATCAGGAAAATCTCTCCGCAGTGGCTTGCCGGTGAGAATGCATGCAACAGATATTATGTTGGTAGCACGAGCTGCAGCTTCAAACAAAAGATAATGTAACGCAAAACAATCATAATAGATGCTGGAAGTGTGTGTCCCCAGTGATCTGGTTGCTATTACTCGCGCAACGTTTCTTGAACGATGGATTGAAGAAATGCGGGTGTAGTGTGGGTTTTAGTTACGAAATCGACCACTAGATTTTATTAAGCAATGCCAAAATCTGGAGAATCAGTCATGCCTTTGCAACTTTCTCAATGATTTGCGTTCTAACTTTCTCATGAGTTCCTGGTATCTCTTGTGATAGATCATTATCTGCTTCCGTTATTTCTTTAGGTTTTTGGAGAAAATAACGGATAGATAAGTTCATGTCTTCAAAAGAAAATTGTTTATATTTCGCTCCAGTAAGATGCGTTTGGTATATTGTCATCAGTGCTCGCTGCGAGCTTTTGCCTTCAACTTTTTATTCTGACACAGAGGGGGAAGCAAGGTCATTGTTCAAGAAAAGTAGTGCCCGTAATACCAACCTAAATGCAATTTCTAATAAGAGGCAATTGGTAACAGTTCAATGTGAAGAGGCCTTTCAGGCGCTCTGTACAATGTGTCTAAGTTTTTACGCATAATTGTAAACATGTAGAGTGTCTTAGAAAGATCCTAAAGAAAACAATTACCGTCCCCTAAGTTTATAAATTTACAAAAAGTGCCTCTTTTAAATTAAAAATTAATCTCTCTATTATTTATAAAAAATGCTTTCACAATTCATTTATTCCGCAAGTTAGTTTTTCATTCAACTCTTTACAAATAGGTAGTAAACAGTTAATTTTTCTTGATCACACTATTCAATTATATAATATCTGTAATAAGCTCGCACTAGCCAACCTTCTTTTGATGTACAGACAAAACTGACATTCATGAATTGGGAACACTAGGTCATCATCGGCGCACGCAAAGAGAGGGGGTGTACGGACAGGACTTGTTGGTCACGAACATCTTAGCGGGAGAAACACTGTGAGGAAGAAGACATCATGGGGGTCGAACACTGACTTTGAATCTGACCCTTCACGAAATGGTTTTGATGTGATTCTGATCGACAAAATCGTTATAAAGCCTTCAACATTTAGGAGAGAAAGAAAGGTGTAGCCGGTATTATGTAATTCCACGGCTTGAATTCCCAGAAGGACCATGTTACAAGAAAGTAATGAAATGAGAACAGGAAAAGTCATATAAAAACGTTTACGTAGTTATTGATAATCGTGTTAAGTACTAGCAGTATATTTGAGTAGTTCGTGTTACTAACTACTTCACAAGTAGTACCAAAAGAATGATAAATAACTTTGTGATACTTTGATTTGATAATTATCTCTTTGCGACCATTTACGAATTAAAATAACAGTTACTAACGAACACCCACAGATACTCCAAAGAGTAGTCAACATTCTTGATTCTAAATTCCGTGGTGGTAGCAGATATCTTATGGTAATCCATAATATGGTAATAGGTAATAGTCTCCACAAAAGTTTTAATAATTTTTATTAATAATTTCCCAGAGTTAACTTTCGGGAAAACACTTCTCCCACCCTCAGTGGATCACTAGCAAGAAGGAGAAATAAAAACATTAACACAAGTTGAACACAAAAAAAGGCAGGGCACGGTGAATTTAGTGGAGAAAAACAAACAAATAATATCATATAAATACAAATATTCTTGGTTCAAATTTGGCCACATAAATAGAAGAATGCTTTAATTGAAACATCTAATCGGAATCGAGGATGGGTCAATCCCTAATTCATTTTGTCATTTCATGAATGACGGGCACTTCTAATGTACGTTTTATGGGAAAATCCTCGAATTTTACTTGCATCGCTTAAATGACTCTGAAAGTACTGAACCTACTTTTGACTTTCTTTTCGTAACTTTTTCCAATGTGAATTCCTTTTAATTGTATATTAATGAGTAAACGATAAAAAACTGTGACTCATATTTCGAATATATACAATACAGTTGTAGCGAATTATATTCGAATGGAAAATTTCATGTTTTCTAAAATGAGACCCATTCGTGAAGAAATGTATGGTATCGAATGATGATTTCATATCTTTCCCACACCGTTCGGTTATTTAGAGACTGACCCCAGAGCCTCAAACTTCCCTCTGTTCCAGAATCCTCAATAGCTTCCTGAATTTCGGCATCCTCGATCTCTGCCGATGTCTAATTTGAAGTGCAAACCACCATGAGCGCCCGAGCCACCGCCACCGCCACCACCCCCCCCGCACCCCCCCCGCCACCCCACCCGGCCACCGCCAGCCCCGTCCACGCCACCGCCACGCACTGCCCACCCGCCACGCCACCGGCCAGACCGCACCGCACCGCACAGCCACTGCAGCCACTCAATATTCCCACCTCCGAATTCGTGACCAAATCTTTCCGCATTAACCGAATCTCGCTCCCGCGCCTGCTACCGCCTCCGCAGCCACATTTGCAACCTGCCACTGCCTCCACAATCGGCCGCCGCCAGCGCACATCTTCCGCCGCCACCGTCTCTGTCCACTAAAGCCGTTCGAAGTGCTGGCCATCTGCGATCCGCGGGGCGACTTCTTCGTTTCCCCCAAAAGGGGGGGGCCCCCCGTTTCGCGGCCCGTTTTTGTTTGCGGTTTTTTCTTTTTCTCCGTCCTCCTCGTTAGCAGCGGCTCGGCGCGGGGAGCGGTGCCCTGCCCGAGATGCTATCCCTGGCGGGCGGCAGCGCCGCGCCGCGCTATCTTTAGCGCCAATTACTCTCTCGCGCCTGCCGAATGACTCCGAGCGAGAGGACGAGCGCTCGGGTTCTTAATCGAGCCTTCGGTCTCACCGCCCCCTCGCACTGCACCTGCATCGGCGCCGGACTCATACCGTCCGCTCCGCCTCCACCGTGTACCTAAACGTCTCTGCCCCCGTCGCTGCCTACGCCTCCAACCTGTACCTAAGTCTCTGCCTCCGTCGCTTATGCCATCCGCCTCCACACGTTCTCCGCCGCCGCCTCTGCCTCTGCCGACTGCCTCTGACCTCCACTCCGTCTTACCCAGCCTTCGCCTCCGCCTTCACCTCGTCGCGCTCTCACCTGCGCCTCCCTCGCTTCGCCTCCGCCTCCACTCCCACCTCGCCTCCGCCTCTGCGTCCGCCTCCGCTTTCCGCCTCCGCCCTCCCGCCTTCACGTCCCCCTCCGCTGCCCACCACAGACTAACGCCGCTCACGGTCGTGGCGGCCCGCATTGTGCCTCTGCTGTTGCATTGTCCTTTGGAATTATCAGTTTTAGTGCTTAGTATCTGACTTATCTTATCGCTTTCCCACCTCTGTCTCCCTACTTCCTTTCCCTTCTTCTACTTCCTGAACGTTGCTTCTCCTCTCCTTCACCATTGTTCCTTCTCATTTCTCATTTAGGCATCTGGTTATTAACGCTGCTGTTCTTTTGCTTAGTTTTTTGTTGCTCTTTGTTTCCGGCTCTCACACACCTCAATCACATCATCAACTAATCATCTCATGCATTTTTCCTCGTTCTTTCCGTCCTTCTGTGTCCATCATTTTTTCAGTCTTATCTTCTAGTAAGCTTATTCCGGCCCGTTTTTTGCCATTTTGTTGCCTTCTTTTTCCCGCTTTTATACCCATTTCTACGATTCCTTCCTGTCCTCGGGTCGTCGTCATTCTTTAGTTATCATTTTTTCGTATTGTAAACAAGTTTTCTTCTACTCCTGATTCTCTTCAATTGTTATACTCTCAATCATTCTCCGGGATTCTCACCACAATCGTTTCGCTCTTCTTCCCACCTGTGCCTGTGTACCGCCTCACAAAGCCGCTTTGTTGAGTCCACGATGTGTAGTTCTTTGACAGCACCGCTAGCGTCTCCATCTACTCCTCGACCCGCTAATTCGCCTCCACTCAGCGGCCGCCGCTGCTCCACCTCTACCCCGCCGCCGCGCGGCCACCGCCGCGCCACCGCCGCCGCCCCGCCACCACCGCACCGCCACCGCCCACCACCGCCGCACCGACGCCTGCGCCAGCACACCGCCCGCACCCCACACGCCACGCCACCCACGCGCGCCGCCAGACCGCCGTCACCAACGCGCCGCCGCACGCCTCTGTCGCCGTCACGCCACCCGCCACCGCCACCGCCACCGCCACCGCCACCGGCCACCGCCACCGCCACGCCACCGCCACCGCCGCACGCCGCCACCACACGCGCCCCGCCGACCCCCCCCCCGCCGCCGCCGCCTTCCACCACCACACCGCCACACCACCGCACTGCCCACACGCCACCGCCACCGCCTACGCCACCACCACCACCACCGCCGCCGCCGCCGCCCGCCGCCTTCCACCAGCCACAACCGCCACCACCACCGCACTGCCCCCACCCCAACGCGTCACCACACCACGCCACGTCGCGTAAACCGCCGCCCGCTGCCACCTCACCCCCACACCCAACCCACCCCTGCCGCCTATCGCCGCCTCCAGCCGCCCCCACCGCCCCCGCGCTATTTGCAGCGCATCAGCCGCCCACGCCGCCCGGACGGCGCCGTGTCATAAGCACTCGCGTGTGTGCGCGGCGCGGCTCGTCGCTCGCGAGGGAGGGGCGCTCGCGGAGGCGCGGTGCATATGTCAGCAACCCCACGGGCAGGTGCTATTTATCGTCGTCATTAAGAGATGACCCGGGCGGTGTGCTAGGGTCCAAAAGTAGCCTCTTCCCCCACAACTAAGCATTGAACGATCAACAACTCCAAAGGACTACAACATGCAATGTAATTGCGACCATCACATTTACGATTTCATCACAACTATGATTCATGGTTATCCTTAATATTCAGGTTCAAACAATTAAGTGAAACTTGTTATTGGTGATTCGAGTGATAAAAGTGGTAATCTATTTGGCGAGAAGAAAATTAGGCAGAAACGCGGAGTGGAGCAGTCCTATGAGCAAAATAAAATCACTTCTATCACGTGGGTTACACATATTTAGACAGCCTTACCGATTTTGTTTTTATTTTCATTAAAATATACACATCACTTAATTGGGTACCTTGTTTCATTGAGATCAGTTGTAGCGAAGAAGGTAAAAATATTTTGTTTTCTTTGTTACATTCACAGTTTTATCTGAACATTTGGGCCCCGTCACCCGTTTAGCACTAGTGCTAAAATTCGTACGTTAAGCATGCCGTAAAAGTAATCGCTTTTCTATTGGCTATCTAAAAGCTACTTTCTTTGGTTTTTAATACTCTTTACAATATTAATGGACACTGAAATGTAATTAATTACATTTACGGTTAAATCATTAGTTACATTCATTTTAATTGACTCATTCCCCTCTCTGTTTTCGCTTTCTCATATTGACAATGGATTTTCTGCCAACTGTCTCCGCCGAATAAGTTGTTCAGTCTTTTCGCCGAATTTAACCGATATACGTCTTTTTGAGAAATATCGTATATTATTCCCTGCAATTCATCACGTCTCTGTTCGATATATTTTCTCGTGTCTCTTGTCTCTGCCACACAATTAATGGTCACGAATGTTGATTAGTTTTCCGATGAATCCATAATTCCTCCCTTTTTGTTTGCTGTAATTTCTCTTCCATTTTCGCTAACGGCCACATCGTTTATTCTCTGTATATTGACTGAATTGTACCTTGCCAGCTGTGGCTCCCGCTTCACGCAGCAAAATGTGGGAGAGGAAATTAATCATCACGAAACACTGTTTCAACACGCAAAAATGTGGTCGTTGTTCTTTTTTATTTCTTGTCACTTTACGACGAGCTTTTCTCAAGAAACTTAATACATTTTCTTCGTGTTTTAAACTATTATCTAAGTAATAATTAAAAGACATGTAAGGGTCACTCTTAAAACGCAGTGAGGGATTTTCAACTTTGTGCCCTACGATATCGCGATATCATAATGGAGTGAAATTGACAGTTAATACTTCAATAAACAATTTCAACTTTCATTAATTTATTGTTAATTATGTACGAGTGAAAATGTTTGTAATTTATTTATCACTCTCACAAAGAGATAGAACCTCTTGCTATTATTTATATGTTTGATATTTTTAAGATATGTACGAATAGCTATATTGACAGACTTTATCTACTGCTGGTAAAATAATCAAAGAATTCATGCAAAAATCATTAAATAAATAAAAAAAAGACCTTTGCCAACCTAACAATAACAAGACTAAGCACGGAAAGGGATATTAGTGATTAATGCATTCGAGGAAACCCCAAAACAAAATTAATGCTCTTAAAGACAACAAGCTCCTGACATAATGTAATAGTCTTCACCTCTTTAGAGCAGAAATACAGTAGAGCACATCATCATGAAGTCCACCTAAAGATACGAGACCGACGACAGTTTCGCAATTCGGAGGTACGTCGCCCGATTTTATTGCGATGCGTCGAACCGTTAATTCGCGGCCGATAACAAACAACGGAAGCGCGGATCGGCGCGCGGCAGCGGCGGCGGCAGCGGAACACAAACGCAGCCCATTCGTCCACGTCACGACCGCTCCTCGCCCGCCACTGGCAGCCGAAGCACTGCCAACAATGCCATACCCCGCTGGCGCCCGGCCAGCGCACTCGCCGCGCCGGCGCGCTTGTCGTATTTCTTTCCGGCTCGCATATGCCGTCCATCAGGGCGCGGATATGCGACGGGCTGGCGGATTACTCCCTGCGCCTCTGCGGAATGCACGTTGCGAAAGGGCTGAGGAGCGGAACCGTCTCCACGGCGCCCCATGGCTCACTTAGGTAAATTGCTGACGTACTGCGCTGTAGGTGGCGATTTGTCGTTGTTCGCCAGATGCACGCGCCACCTTTCTTCGATATTGTGAGTGCAGTGTGAACAATATAAGGAATGAAATTGAAAATTATTATTATTATTATTATTATTATTATTATTATTATTATTATTATTATTATTATTATACACACACAGAGAGACCTTTGACAGCGGCGAGGACCTTCCTTCCTCTAACTTATCAATACTTCTCACCCCTTACTTTAACCCACACTTACACTTACATACACTACACTACGACACGTACGAGAGAACCAATCGGGAGCTTAAAGGCTTGTTTCAGGCTGCCCTGCCGGTGCCCCTTGTGGTGAGAAGATACATGGTGAGGGAAAACCCTGCACGTCGGATAGGACGTCACCTGGCCGGAATGCGCGCCGTGGGAATGCACGGGGTGGAGACGGGGTGGAAACGGGGTGGGAAGACGGGGTGGAGACGGGGGGGTGGAGGACGGGGTGGAGAACGGGGTGGAGACGGGGTGGGAAAGAACGGGGTGGGAAGACGGGGTGGAGAACGGGGTGGAGACGGGTGGAAGACGGGGTGGAGACGGGGTGGAGGACGGGGTGGAAGACCGGGGTGGAGACCGGGGTGGAGACGGGGTGGAGAACCGGGGGTGGAGATCAGGGGGAGACCGGGGGTGGAGACGGGGTGGAGAACGGGGGTGGAGACGGGGTGGAGACGGGGTTGGAGACGGGGTTGGAGACGGGTGGAGACGGGGTGGAAACGGGGTGGAGACGGGGTTTGGAGACGGGGTGAGACGGGATGGGAGACGGGAAGGAGGAACGGGGTGAATGACGGGGGTGGAGACGGGGTGATTGACGGAGTGGGAGCGGGCTGAATGGACGGAGTGGGGAAGCGGGGTGATGACCGGAGTGGGAGCGGGGTGAAAATGACGGAGTGGGCAGCGGGGGTGAATGCCGGGAGTGGGAGGCGGGTGGATGCGCGGAGTGGGAGCGGGGTGTTTGGTTTTCTAATTTCGAGAGTTTGTAGCACAGATACACTGCAATAATACGTGCTTAATACTTTCGGTAACTGTCGATTTTACCCTTGATGAAAACCAGCAGTGCCGGTTTAGAGCGGCTCATTTGAAATGAAACGCCTAAAGGAGCGAATCAAACTTCAAATTGGGTCCCCTTCTTCCCTACAAATGCTGGAAGATTTGTGGACTTTCCAAAAAAATTTGGAATCCAATTGGTGAAGCCGTTGAGATGGTTGACAGCTTTATTTGTAAGGCTTGTTGGAGTACTTTTTCTTTTATTTTACAAAAAGGTTTACTTTGGGATCTTATCAGTGAATAAAATATAAGTTCTGGAAAAAATAATAAGAAAAAAGTTAGTAGATAAGATTAAAATGACAACCGGAGAAGAAATGCTAAACTTTTTATTGGGTTTTTTGTTCTCCGCTCCCTTTTATTAACCTTACATTTCGTTTGAAATCACCTGGTTAAAGAGAAAATATTGGCAGAGATGTCTGCACGTATTAGTAATGTTAGTGATCATATTGTACAAAAATAAGCAGAGACAGTTTAACTGAGAGTGAATCATCCATAAAAACACTCGCGTGTTAGAATCGGGGAATATTTATAATAGGCCTTCTTCCATCAAGATCATTATGTAGGCAGAAAAATAGCTTACATTAGAGAGTTTCTAGTAGTGGAAGGTATGGAAAGTGCCCCAGTTTTGCGGTCTTCTTTGCCACATGTTCAAATTTGCGTCATGTCGAGTGATTGATGCTGACGTTGAAGCCCTGGATATCGAGATGTTAAATCCCGATAATCCCCAGAAAATCTTATAGTGGATGTGTAAGATAACTCCTTCACTTTTCCTGTATTCAAGAGGCAGGAGGCAAGAGCAGACCCTATGGGCTAACCGCGTGCCCGTTAATAAAGACATAATCATATTTAATAATAATATCAATAATAATAATAATAATAAATAATAATAATATACTAATAATAATAATGATAACCAGACGCGAATATAGTTTGCCTCTGTTGCTGAGAGAAGCTAAAATATCAGCGCCTTAAGAGCATTGAACTGAGTGACATGTGGCGGTTAGTCATCGGTTGAAGTAGCCCCTGCGGTCATTCTGCGCATGGGCTAGTATCAGAAGAACTAATTTCATCGTCTGCAAGGCTTGCCTTAAGAACTGGGCATCATTCAAACAATGCCAGAAAGGCTGTTTTCCTGAGTACTTCACGCATCGTGTAGGCAACTTTTATATTGATATAAACTGACCGCCCAAGTTTGGCAAGCGAAGCAGGCACCTTGGATCTACCAAGGTTCCGGTGTTCTGCTATAGACACCTCGCTAAGCGAGAGGACTTGAAGAAATAATAACTAATAATCATAAATAATAATAAATAATAATAATCATAATTAATAATAATAATAAATAATTAATCAATAATGAATAATAAAGAGAGTACAAGGGCTCAAGGGGTGCAATGGCAGACAAAACTCGTCACCAACTCCAACTCAACCTTCACGCGGGAGCCCCGTGTAAGGGCCACGTCAACATTGCCAAGATAGTGTGGTAACCAGCCCCGCTGCGAGGGCCGGCCGAGTGAACTATGAGCGAAGTGGGCGGCCGATAGGCTAAGGACGAGGACAGGAACCAGTGTAACGGGGGATGGTAACAGGTTTTTTTTCCAAACTGGGACGTGGAACCTAGGAGCGCGGGGAAAAGTCAGGTTCAGGAGCGAACAGCGGCCTCCACAGCCCAGGAGCCGAGGCATAAGCGGGCGGCAGAGGCATAAAATGCACCCCATCCGGCGGATGAATGAGAAGATGTAGAATTACAGGAAATGCCGCTGCGGGAGCCAGGCAGCGGCAAGCGAGCTGCGGCTTGCGCATGGATGCAGAATGAAGCGTAGTTGGCGCTGCTGGAGCAGGCGGGCCCACTCTGGGACACCCAACGTGCACAAGCCGAGGACGAGGCCAGCAACATACAAGAAACCAACGCTGCACCTGCCGACAGGTGTTTTCCCGCACAACGTCGGACCACCCAAGCAGGCCTACAGCGACGGAGAGTTACAGGGAACAGATGAAATGAAGAACAACAGTTAGTCAAGTATAGTTACGCTAGTCACCCGGGTGCGAAACCGCCCGAGGGCTTACAGACAGGAATTCAACACGCACGTTTCACTCAACGCGACCGCATCGGTCCCATCGAACGTGAACAAAACGGGCTGACCGAGAGCAGCTGAGGTAGAATCCGAAAAGTACGAGAACAGGTGCAGAACACAGCAAAGATACCAAATGAAGGTCGCAGGCACGAAGGTGTTTCAAATTACAAAGCACGGCGAACACGCAAACCCCCCGCAAGACCAACAGTAAACCGATCAATAACCTGGCTAGTAAGCCAGCCGTGACAGGATAAGCCGAAACACTTAGTGGAAGACTGCTCTGTGTGAAAATGAATCTCGAAATCAGTTGGCGAATGCAAAGGATGAGGACGTTGACCCTCGCTAGTAGACCAAGGAGTCCGTAAACAAAACAACTCCATCAAGCTTCGCATTCCTAATGAAGTAACAGCAAAATTGAGAAAGATCTACGCTGTGAGGAAATTTTATCGTCGAAGCTAGAGCTTATTGCGTAGCGGCGAAGCACAAGTTGGACGGATGCTGAGAGGGGCGGTGAAAGCATGATAGGAAGCCCGCAGTCACATAACACGCGAGCCAAGAAAACCACCGGGAACGAAGACGCAAAAAGAAATAGACGGCAGAAGAACAGAAGGCAGTGATGGGGTTCCAGAGAGAAGCCGGAAGGTAAACGTAGCGAAACAAAGTCTCCAACATCAAAAAGAAAACCGACAACGCATGCACAACATAACTCAGACATAGAAACTTACCTCGCTGACTTGCCGACACTCTAAACAACACGTGAAGAATCTAAGTCAGAGTCGACTGCGACGTTATTAACAAAAGCCTAGTAGGAAAATAGACAACCGGACTTCATAAAAAACCAGAAGACTTTTTTATAGGAAAATGTGTGAGGGAAGAAATCAACGTTGACCATATTCCAGATGAAGTCAGCTATAAACGAGTTCTGAGGGCAATGTCTGGTCAACTGAAAATTACTTCAACAGGAAGCGCGCTATGGCTGCAACAAAATTGGAGACTTGGCTCAGAGAACATCGGGACACATGGCAACATCGTCATTGAAATAGAACTCTTGAAAGAAGTCATGCGCAAGCAGCACAATTGGAAAAACAGGACTGGAACGGATCCATAATTTCTGGTTCAAGAGATTCCACCGCAGTCTACATACAAAGATATTGGAACTGATCAACTGTTATCTACCCGAACCCAGAGGAATCCCTTCCTATCTTCTGTATGGGCAACACGTTCATGACACCACGACAAGCACACAGTGGACCTTCCAAATTTTGACCAATCACGTGCCTCAAACGGGCATTCTAAAAATCACCACAAGCTGCCTCCTATCTGTAATAGAAACAGCAACTGTTTCACAAAATAAAGTCAACACCGAAACAAGAAAGGCTGCTGTAAAGGGTTCCATGGATGTAAGGAACACTAATAATCAACAATGTTATCATGGAACCTAGGCATGCCAAAAGACCCGCAATATATACACGTGCTCTATTGTTAATAAAAAAGCTTTGGACAGGTCCCCCACGTTGGTTATCACCACCCCTGACAACATATAGGAATAAATCCCGTAATTGTACATTTCCTCAAAACCATCATGAACCATGGTGTAACCCACGATACATATCACCACTAACGTCCAAGACAGTGATTACGCAGGAACACTAGACATCAACGTGGAATATTCCAGGGAGACAGTTTTTAAGTCCTTTTTGGTTTCTGTTTAGCCAATGAACCCACTATCAACTTTACTGACAAGATTGGAACAGGATCGAACTAAAAGGCATCAAAATATAAAGTAAACTCATCTTGCTTATAATGGAGATATCAAATGTACTCTTGTTCCAAAACGGTGGATTGGAAAACTCATTAGAGAATCACTGAAATGTTTTCTAATGGCATAGGATGCACTGGAATTGATAAATGTAAGACCAGAGTGTGCGAAAGGGAACGCTCACACTGACATTGAATATGAACAGTCCAAAGAGACTATAACAGCCGTAAACGCGAATTGAATTTTACAAATATCTTGGAATTCAGCAAACTAACTATACCTCACACAAAAATAAAAGAGGAACTGAAAGCCAGAGTTGAGCGTAGACTAAAAGCAGTTCTGAAGACCCCAACTCAACTTAAAAAAAGCCTTACTACATGCAATTAACACCTAATCGCTATACAGTACTCCTCCTATAGGGGTGTGAAAAATGACCAAAGTCAGAACTCGATGCCTATAGAAAGATCTTTGAGAGTACAATGACTCGCTTTAGATACCACCACCCCAGGAAGCTGTAACTAAGGGTTACGTTACGAGGAAATAGCGGGGGCGAGCATGGTAAACCTCTCCAAATTCTACCACATCACGCAGATTACAATTCTGAGAGAGTATTTTGGAAGAAAGCTCAAATCTCGCCACCTACATGAAGTGGTACCAACAAGCTGAATGATAATCTTACATCTCTCAGCCTCACAAACGACATGAAACAGCCAACAGTCCACTCCTTGAAACAGAAATGGTCAAATGGAAAGCAGAAGGCAAACTCCACGGTGCTACCCCGCAGTAATAGCCAATGAAAATGTAGACGCAGCATAATCGTCAAGTGGCTCACTGTGGGATATCTATTTCAGAGACTGAGGGCCTCATTATTGCAATATCAAGACCAGGTATAACAACCAAAACTATCTCAAGCACAATAGTTAAAGACCCTTCAAGTAGTAGATGATAATTGCAGAATGTGTTTTCCAAAGAATTCTGAAACAATCCAGCATATAACTAACTGGCTTGTAGGTACTGGCTCCTCTGAGATATCAAACTCAGACATACAACATTGGACGTAATTATACATGCCAAACTTGCTGAGAAATACAGTCTTTCTGCATGAGATAGACACCCGATATTATAAGTATCATCCCCAAACGGTCTAGAGATTGTGGTTATTCTGTAAGGGGTCTACAAATTGTATTGGGACAGAAGCATCCCTGACAGACCACCTCCATCTAACAGAACCTGATATCACTATCTGGACATGGTATCCAAGAAAGTCTTCTTTGGTGGACTTTCGCTGGTGGTTGACAACAACAACATCATGAAACCACCTACCAGACGACAGCTGGGGAAACATAACAGAGAATTGGTCCCAAGTCTCGTGAAGGAGAAATGGTCCTTGGAAATGCGAAGACCATCGCTATTGTAATCTCAGCAACTGGTATTGTACGCAGATAAGGTCACTGTAAAGTCAAGTGGAGAACTTAGATATAAACAAAATATTTGATATACATGCAGAAAGCGGTAATAATTAATACTCGTTCTTTGGTTAGAAGAATTATGGGTTCTAGATTTTAATATAAAATAATTTGTTGAAAATTTTTATTATACAATTCAAAGGTTTAAATTTTATGATAATGCTTGTTAAATATTGTGTGGCTATGTACTGTGGTTTGTTAAGTGCTGTGTGAAAACTGTAACGCATATTTAGTAACTTGTAAGTAATAAGTGGTCATGCTTGATATGTATCTGTGTGATTACTGTAATTCCAGAAGCTGTGAATAAAGATAATAATACAAATAATAATAATAATAATAATAATAATAAATAATCAATAATAATAATAATAATAATAAATAATAATAATGTTTTCAATTTCAT
Organism: Gryllus bimaculatus; assembly: GCA_017312745.1. Lineage (NCBI taxonomy): Eukaryota > Metazoa > Arthropoda > Insecta > Orthoptera > Gryllidae > Gryllus > Gryllus bimaculatus. The sequence continues at coordinate 4,477,254 of BOPP01000058.1, read as the reverse complement.
TCCTTATAGTGT
>BOPP01000058.1:4431653-4468376 GCA_017312745.1 Gryllus bimaculatus | reverse complement strand
GGCGGAGCGGGCGGAGGCGGAGGGCGTGAGCGGCGCAGCGCCGCCCTTTAGCGCCCCGGGCGGCCACCAACACCTGCGCCAGGAGCGGGGGAGGTGGGCGATGGCGCCGGCGGCCGCAAATGCTAAAGCAGCGGAGACGGCCAGGCGGAACGGCTTCGTTAATACAGGACCTCACGTCTCCACACGGCTTCCTGCTCATGGAACAGATCTCTCTGAAGTATCGCATGAACAAAAAGTGCTCAAACCAGTGGTCGTGAGAGCCAGAAAGTACAAACAGCCCACAACATAATACTGTCCACAACATAAATCTCTCCTCCCAAATTAGAGGTAGGAAATGGCCATTACCAAAAATAAGTTTTAATGTGTTATTGCATATAATTCTGCTTCTACATGTAATTGATTTCATCAGTTATCTTCATCAGTAACCCGAAAAGTTGTCCACAAAGCTTAAACAAAGAAAAATTTAAGGAAACTAAATGGACAGCGTAAGTGGATAAGGATTTTATCGCTCGCTTTCCGATATTAATTATCAAAACAAACGATTTGGATTGTTATATTTTTTCAGGCAGACACCAGGAAAAGCCGTTCTTTCGCGACATGCGTAGCGTTTGAAGTTCAATTTTTAGCACTCGTGTTACAAGTAAGACGATGTTCAAGTGTTCTGAAAATGCTGTGAATGCAACAAATAAAACAAAATACTTACGTGCGACTGTTTCAGCTACTGCTGACCTTCACGTGTTATTAAGTGATTTTTCGTTTAGTTAACTAAATATGATCATTAATTCCATGAAATATCGTTTATTATTATTATGTTTATGGCATGCGTGTAATTAAAACTTTATCGTGCAATTAAACGTCCGCAGCAGCCAATCAGAACTCAGAGAACCGATCGAAATCGTTTAATTATCTGTAATACAGACGTTTCCAGACGGCCATGAAACATGAACAAAAATGTACATTACATTGTATAGATTATATTATTTTTCATAGACATCTTTACTTTTTGTAAGGAGCAATGCATTCATTGCGTTTTCAGCTTCTTCAAATATTTCGTCAAGAATATGATTGTAATTCTCCATGCTATCTAAATTCATTAAGTCACTGTGGTGATCGTAAATACATAGGCAAGGCCTATTAAAATTGGTCTTCTTCGGAATGAAAATGACATCGTCAAAGTAAATATGGAATGCTAAAGATATATTTTTATTATTAAAAATAGAAATACTTTTGAATGAAAACGAAAAAATATTGAACGTAACACGTGTAAAAATGCGTATAATTGCACTCGTGGTAAATAAAGAAACTCGTGCCTAACGTCGCTCGTTTCTTTAATCATACCACATCGTTCAATTATACGCCTGTTTATACACTCGTTTCGTTAACTACTATTGTATTCTTGAATAAAAGTCAGTAAGATTGCCTAAAAATGATGTACGACACACACTTTAAAAATTCCACTCATTTCAAAAATAACTATTTTTTATATATTTTTCTGTTAAAAAGTACTATTAACAGACTATTCAGCATCGTTTGTCTATGCCGGCTCCACAATAACGTACTCGATTTGTTACAATGTCGGATCATTATCAAGTACAATGTTGATAATAAACGTTGTTCGGATTATTGATGCGAAAACGAATGGTATCAACGTCAGTTGAATTGAGACACATGAATTCAATGTTGCAATACATATTCCAGAGCTCGAATACATAACTTGGCCATTTTTATATTATTAATTATATCAAATTATTATGTTACATACCCAACTCGTTACCACTATACGATTACAAACAATGGACAAGTGATTCTGCATTGTGATACAGGGTCTTGGGGAAGGTCAGCTAAAGTACGGGCACAATAAAGCTGCCGGTTCCAAACCCACGTAAGGCATTAACATTTAAGTAGTGTTCGTCACGAGGGGTGCATTCATAATTCCTCGTGCATTACGTCCATGCAATAACCCTTCCATAAGCTCCTGCACTGACACGACTATGTGAGATCTGTGTGTGAATGAGGAACTTGATACCTACACCCAGAACAATGACAGAAGTTCCGAGATGGAGTACCATGAGCAAATATTGAATGATACAGGTACCAGATAGACCTATGCAATAATCGTGAAGAAGTTATAGTTTACCAATATGTAGAACTGCAAGCTATGTGCCCTACGCCCTTGAAGTTACGTTTTGTGTGTGTATCAGGAGAGGTGGCCCAGGGCATCTACTGATGTAACTGCAGTGCCTCTGATCGGGGGGACCTAGGTTCGAGTTTTCGTCATTAGGTCGAATTCAATCGCTGTCTACACGAGAATTCTAGCGGCCGGCTGCTCTGATCGGTAGTTTCCCGTGGATTCCCCGGTCAAGACTAAGCGAATGCCGGAGCAGTACCTTAACAAACTGCCACAGACCGCGCGCGATCTTTCCTTCCTCTTCGTTGTCCTATAGCCACCCCTCACTTGCAGATACTAGCACGTACATGCCACCACAAATATTAGGAGACCGTTAGGAAGCCTAGAGATAGTCCGAGCTGCGGCGGTGCCCCTGTGGTGGGAGATACCTGGTTGGGGAAACCCCACAAACCCAAAGTAGGTTGGCCTCGTATCTCACCATCCAATGGGGTAAGATCACCGCCACCTACAGAGGAACAACCAAGCACTGCACTAACGGGACGAATGACCTTAGAGGTTAACAGGCCCGAAATCACGAATCAATAAATCGTTTTGTGTCCCGCCAATGTTTTACTCGCTGATGTAACTCGTACGTATTAGGTAAATCTCAGCCCGTAATCCACGGCCCCGTTGCACAGGAGGGCCACACAGAGCTTGATGGGAGACTGACAACTCTTGCGCCGCGCCACGACACGTGTCTCGTTTTTAGGTTCCTCAACGCCGCCGGCGGGGCCACCCGCGTTTTTTGCCCTCAGGACAAGAGCTTTTCCGGAGAGAAGCTTAGCAGGCGCTGCACGCCGGCGAAATTCGTAATGTTTCAAACAGTGCGCTAAATCGAAAAAAATACATCAATCCGAAAATATAGAATTAAAAAATAAAATTAAGAAATAGAGAATGTGTAAATAAAAAAACTAATTATGTACTGATAATAAGAGTGTAATTTCAAACATGACTAAAAACTATTAGGAATTTACTCTTTTCCAAAAGTTCTTAAATGTTAAAAACCATTAAGAAAATGTATGTAAATGTGCAAGACGGAAAGAAACAAACATTTGGTTTGTACTGAATTTTGAATGTAATTTGAATAATTGAGTACAAATTGAGATATACATTTGAGATATATACACAATAATTGAAGTAAAAATTAAACATGATTCAAAAGGTAAATTGGTAAAATTATAAAATGAAAATGTTTATTTTGTTAATTTTTGTACTCGAATTACATTTTTTTAAATAGTTGGCTGCAGTGTCTGCTTGTAAGCACGTGTTGCTGTGTGAGCTTTTGCGTAATTTCGACTCGCTGACTGCACAATGCGCACATTCAGAGTTGTGTACGCGTTCACACGTGAGCAACTGTTTGCAAAACGCTTCTGTAATGCGGATAAGAGAAAGACCTCTGAACTCTCCCGTTTACCCAAGAATTAGTTTTCGTAGAATGGGCTTACACTACCAGAACTAGTTCTGAATTTGAGGGCCTCACCTCACAGAGAATGTCATATTCATAGCGGTTTCAGTTTCTAACAACAAATGATTTGTTGTTTCCTGTGCTTAAAAGCAAAACACTCATAAACAGACACATGTATGTTGACATGCGCATTATAAGAAATTGTTAATTACACATTATACAAGAATCAAACTAAAAACGCTCACGGCGCTAATGAAACCGAAGAACTCCAAATTACTATTGAGATAATTTGGAGAACAAAGAGTTTACAATTATTGATAATATGATGAGAGAAAAGTGTGGTAACTTTCCATATATCTTACTGCATACTTCAATCATAAGCTTTAGAAAATATATCAAAATGTATTGTTTTTGTGTGAAGTTTATAATTGGATGAAAAGACTGAAAAGTCTAATAATTACTTTTGTGGACGAGTCAATTGTCATGTGAAGAAAATAAAGTAGAGGATTAGTCGCAAAACAAACGACAGTTGCCAGATTCGGTTTCAAGCTGTAAGATTCATTATTCAATGATGTTGTGTTAGTTTTTCAGGATAAAAGTTTGTTTCTTATTTTTATTTTAGGTTTTAGCAGCTTATCTTTGAAATTAATATTTAGTCATAAGATTCTCCAATTACAAATGTGTGGTTTTTTAAAGTTTATCATGGGATGAGATTCAGGATGGTTCATTACAAAAAGGAAATATGGAACTTTTCTTTTAATGTGACAAGACGATCTGTATTTTCTTTTTACAGGTGATGTCTTTTCCGTTACGATCATTCTGAGACATGGAGGCAAATTTAAAAAATGTCCATTTATTTGTCTAAATTATCTCATTCTTTCTGACAACAATAATCTCATATTTACTGAAAATTGCTATCCAAATAAACAATTTTTCATTTAATTCGCGATTTTTCGAAGTAAGCCTTTAGATTTGCATCATTTAATAAATAGTCCCTTGACTTTCGAAAGATGCCTTGCCCCTTGGCACGTCTTTAAGTTGGATTTATAAGCAGATACAAAGCAACCGAGCATTTCAAAGTGTTATAATTGCACGTACATAAAAACTACCACCTCCTAACCTAAATCAGGAAGATGTCTAACACACTGTTTACGAAACGCGAATAAATAACATTATTATAGAAAAATCATTGATATATAAAATTTACTGATGTAAATATATGTAATGTAAAAATTAATGTTATGATTACGATTTGTTATGATTTTTTTTAAAATAAACATTTCTAACCCTATATTTTATTATAATTAATGTTTTATCACACAAAAACCTATACTTTTATATCTTATTTTACGATACACATTATTCTCACGCTATATTGCTTCCAGAAATCAGAAGAAAAGAAAGAAAACCAAAGGTATTTTGTATACGTAACGCATTAAAAGATACCATCATTAGCTGCATTGCAATCACTGTAAACCTCAAGAAACAATAAATCAGAAACAACGTGAACGTCCGGTAGCGAGAAGCACTGCTTATGCGCTTCACCTGTTATCAGATTGAGTGAGTTAGAGCCCACATAAAGAAAGTTACTGTTCGTTATGAAGGTTTTCATAGCCATTTTAAATCACTCAGTTTCATTTGGTATGATTAATAAGATCTCTTAGGTGATCTGCTTCAGTCGTTTTATGATTTTGTAATTACGTTACTTGTAATGACACTTTTTCTCAAAGAGCATATTCGTAAAACCACTTCGTGCTTGTTCATTTTATTGGTGCTTTTCATCTGGAACTTATACGACTGATGAATAGATCTCTAGTTCCCCTATTATGTCCATCCTCATGCTATCACGCATAGTAAATATACTTCCTAAAATCGTTATTTTTAGGTCTTACTTGATGAAATATAAAGACTAATTACTACTGCTAAAACTTGAAGTAATTCATTGCCTTAGAACTTAAGATTTATCCTCTACAAATGCCAAGTAGCAATTTGTTTTCTTTACATAAAGGCGTCATGTTACATGTACATAAATTTGTTTTTGGCGGGTAAGCAATGAAAGGAGATGGAAAGTATAAGTAGAATCTCGAATAATCGTGTCTCTATTATCTGTGTTCGCGATTAAAAGATCTATTTCGAAAACAATACCAAAGGGAATTTTAATTAAAAAACGTAAAGTTCAAAAAGTAAAAGTCATTGACGCGTAAACAAAGTATATATTTTGTATACAACAGAGTATATATCAAACAAAGTATGTATTTTGTAGGTAGGTTTCTAAAAACCTAGAAAAAAAACTCATTCAGCTGTACTTCCGAAAACAAAATGGACCTCCACCTTCAAAAAAATGTTCTAGGAATGATTTGATAGGAATTTTTCAACATCAGCTACGAAACGTCCCCACTATACTCGTCTGTTACTGTTCTAGAAAATGTTACTATATTCATCTTGTTTTCAAACAGATAATTTCTCACGACTATGAAATTTTGGTCTTCATTGTACATAGTCTGTCAATAATGAGTGATAAACATAAATTTCTTTGCAGAAAAATATAAATGATTATAAACCAAGATTTAGACCATGGAGATAAGTGTAAGAAACTTGAGGATGAGTTTGGTGTGAACAGACCGCGTGTGACTTCACATCAAACAAAACAATGACATTTTTAAGTTCGTATGTTCTGGAGAATCATTTATTAGTTATAAGCTGTGAGAAAAATAATTGAAAATGTCATCAACGTTTGAAATGAAATATGCTCTTTTTGAACGGTTTAAATAGAAGCGCAGTGAAAGAAAGGATTCTAGTTTCTGGGCCAATGGCTTACGAAAAAACAAAATGGTTTCATGAACGTTTGAGGAGATTTTGAAACATTCCTGAAAATGAGACTGAAACATTCAATGATTCACGAGGTTTGTTATTTAGGTTTAAAACTCGACACGGTCTAATACAGTTGGACATACAAGGTAAATATTGAAATGGAGGCTTGACTACTACATCGTTATTCAATAACGAATTCTATTCCTTGCTTTCAACATTGAAGTAGTCCCTAAGTGTACAATGTAGATCAGTCAGGTTTTAATTAGAAAATGCTATCTTAAAAATTCATCTCCTAAGTCACAAATCTAAAAAAACGTCAATGGGACTGGAACTCTCAAGGTTCAAATAACCGAACTTGGGAAAACTAAGAAACCTACATTTCTTGAACAGAAATTATATCATTTCCATGTGATTATTACAACCAGATAAAAGCTTGAATTAATCAGGTTATATTCGTTGAATGTTGTTTTCAACGTTTTCGTCCAGTGTTAAAATATCAGGATGAGAAACGGATACTTGTGCCTAAAAGAGCTACGTTTCTGATTGCCGTTACTCCTTCACGCCACTCAGAATCTACCCTGAAAAAAAAACGAATGACAATGTTTTTGTTCAACTAACGACTTTAATACAGGCAATGGATCAAATCGTGTCTGTTTGAAACTGATTGCCACAAATTTTGGTTGATATTCCCTAGAATATTCTACAATAATTGTAAAAATCAGCTATTTTTTTGGGGGGGGGTTATTTTAACTACGACTACAATGGTGAAACGCTGTGAATTTCTACTCTATCTGCTTGGCATTTACAAGATCCTTTGCGACTTGATTTATCAGATTGGCAATAATTAAACCTAATTTTGAAATGTATTATCTGAAAAATCAATTGGAGGCTAATCTTATAATACGCGTTTTGGTAATTTTTAGTCACTTCCGGTAGGGACAAGACGAATTGATTGACTGTATGTTTAACTGAATATTTCTAGAATATGTTTTAAAACATGTGTTTTCGGGGAGATCATTTAAGGCACTTCAGACCTAAACACAACTGGCTTTCCTGATTAACGTGAGTCCAGAGGACATGGTTCATTATATTCACAAAAGATTTTTACCATAGTTAAATACAGTTATGTCAAAAAACACGATTTTTTAAAAGTACTTCTGTCATACATGTTTTTTGTGATTCTCTGTTTCTAAGGACAGACAAACCATACAACTTTTATTATTTCTAACATTTCTTTATGGCATTAATTTGCAAAACACATACCAAAATTGTCAACGCGGCACCCGCGGCTGGAGGCGCCAGGCGAAGCCAGTTACTAGATATTTTAGTATAATCTTTGCTACCTTTTTCATATAAAAAATTACAACTGTTTTGTGAGCTATCACCATTGAATAATTAAAATTTACTGCTACCTTGATTTTCTTAGATAAAAGACAGATAATTATCTTGCCATCAGAAAACGTAATTCAACTGAAGTGACGTGATTTTAATAGTCCTTTCTTTTTTGTTAAGTCGTATTCCAAGGCTACATTCCATCTAAACCCCAAGAAATATCCGGAACGCACACCGCAAGATTACAGTTTCCGTTTGTGAAATGCGTTCAGAGGGGAGTTCGTGACGCAATTGATATGCGTAGTCTACCCCGTCGGCATAAGATTTAAATAATAAACGAAGTGAGGGAGCTGTGTTGGGTTCGGCGGAAGAGGAGCTCTGGCGAACGAGCGAGTAGGATTTTGTGGCGGAGGAAGGGAGGGGAGGGGGGCGGTTGAGTTGAGAGAACTGCCAGGCGGTTGAGGCACCCTTTCACTGTGGTCGACGCCCCGCCAGCGCTGGTGCTGGCGCTCGCGCCGGGCGGAATGTAAATACAGGCGTCACGCACGGCTTAGCCTTGCCACTTTCCTGCTGCCCCAACGTCACTGCCACCGCTGCCACCCCCGCCACCGCCCGGGCCACTCCCCCCTCCACGCCCGCCCCGCCGCCGCCACGGCGAGTGACGGCCGCCTCGCCCGGGCGGCCACCGCGCCACTATCAACCAACCACTTACCGGCAGAACCACCACAACTAGAACCACCACCGCCCACACAACCGCCACCACCAACACAACCGCCACCACCAACACAACCGCCACCACCAACACAACCTCCACCACCACCACAACCAGCACCATCACCACAACCACTACCACCACCACCACAACCACCACCCCCATCACCACAACCAACATCATCGCCTCAACCACAACCACCATTACCACCACAACCACTGCCATTATCATCATTTTCTTCTACCTTTTCGCAGCCTACGGGATATATTGTCTGCCTACAGCACTTTCAAATTCATCGGAAGCACTTTCAAATGGATCGGCTTAAGTGGCTGAGAGCATCAACGGATGTCACTACAGTGGCTCTCACCGAAAGGTCCTCGAGTTCGTGTCCCGAATGGGGCAGGATTATCAACGCTAGCCACATATGTAGGTCGAATGTAGTTTGGAGGAGAACTCTAGCGGCAAGCTGCTCTGATCGCTAGTTCCCCGTGGTTTCTCCGATCGTATCACGCTAATGCCAGAGCAGTACCCTAACAAACGGGCTACGGATCGCGCGCGCCTCTTCCTTGTCCTATCCGTACACTCCTACCTACCACTCTGTCACGTGACGTAGTTAAGTGCATACGCATGACGGGATCAGTTGGGGACTTAGAGCTTGTGCCGGTACGGGCGCCTCACTAGTGGGAGATACCTACTTGGGGAAAACCTCACGTGTACGTCGGCGCCGGATATTGCTATCTAGCAAGGAAAGATTACCGCCACCATCCGCGATACAAAACATTTGCACTACACTTGCTGAATAAATGACCTTTGTTGTTCACGCGCCCGGAAATACTAATCAGTCAGTTAATTAATCAATCAATCCCCCGTCTCACTCCATTTTCCACGTCCTCTTTGTGTGAGAAACACCCCCCGCCACCCCTCTTAAGCAGTTGTTTATATTTGTTTTCTTCACTTGCCTCTTTCTTCTTATATGTTAATTCTTGTGCTCTATTTGCAATATTGCTTTTTACTAAAAAACTACTTGATGAATAATAGAGAAATTAAAACAAGTAAGAAACTGCACGTAGGAAATTTTTCCTGTCCGTATATTGTATATTAAGGAATCAGATTACTTTCATTAAATACTTTTAGAAACTGTAGACAATATGATAATAAATTTAATAAAGTCACAAGATGATAGTATCTAGTGAATCAAGATGTCTTCCACTAAGTCTATAGATACCAAAAATCTTAATAATAATAGTAATAATAATAATAATAATAATAATAATAATAATAATAATAATAATAATAATTCAAAGCCGTAGCCTTCAGGAAATAGTGTCAGTTTAGAGCACTTTCAAGTTTAGCCGAATAAAGATGGTAATGCCGTCTTCATCATATAGTATTTATAATAGAGATTCTTAGGCTACAAGACTTGCGGTTCTCCCTGACCACGATAAATAACATTTCTCCGTGAAGTAATATTTTTCTGCAAATAAATGAAAGACAATTTACCCCTTTACAACCATTACTCCAATTACCAGGAACGACGTCTGCATTTGCTAGTTCTCGCCGTCCTAGATCTCATCTCTGATTCGTAGATCGCGCACTCACGAATCTGCGTCCACTGCATTTGATCATGCGAGGTCGCCACTCAACTCAGGGGTTGGCAGACGCACCTCAGTGTCTGTGACGAACGGACAAACTTCATAAAGTTCTGTCAACATATAGTTCGAAAAATATTTTCTTATAAGAATCACGTAAGAATTCACGTAAATTGAGAAAAATTATAAATTATGTTTTAGCATGCGAAATAATTAAAGTATGGAAATGTATACACCGACTGGAGTAGATAAGGCATCTGAAAAATGTAGCATTTTGTTTCTTATGCTACAAAAATGTATGAGGCAAACTCAGTCCACAGCAGACGTTACGCCGCTACACTGTTATAATCCCACATTAACTGAAAAACTGGTTTCTAAGTCACTAAAAACTGATTTTTGTGCTCCTCGATGTTTTCAAATCAGGTTTTTTATACCGTAATTTATGCAATGCAAAATGTTTTGAATTTTCTGTTACTTTATGAGGTTTAGTTCTTCACAGTTTTATTACATCGTATCATGGGGTCAGAAATGCGCTGAATCTTGAAATGAGTGTGCAGTTAAATTGACTATTTTATATTGTGTGCAATTTATTGGAACGGTGTCTATGTCATAGTATATCCATGCACAATACCCAGCCTGTATTATGAATCGTACAAGGTCGCGGAATCACAAAGTTATTGTATTCTGAAAATAATTACTTAAATGCAGAATGGTCGCAAGGACGGACTTAGAATTATTTATTTGTTAACTACTTTATTTACTTTTACCATCAATTATACGTAGTGTGACAACGATTTATGACACTACGAATAAATAAATTGTCTTTTTTAATAATAATCAATACTTTCCTCACTTTCTGACGATATTTATTGAAATATTTTGACGCTTCAGTGTGAACCAATCTCAGCAAGCAAGTAACGAAATTTCAGTTATTGAACGGTTCAGGAGCGGAACACTTTTGTATCCCAACGAAATTCAGACGATAACAACTAAATCCGCCGCCAAATTGATTTTGTAATTTTTTTATAAGATAGTGCTAAATACACGAAACAACATGACGTACATGGCAACGTGACGTATTTTTTTAAAGTTACACAAATGTGGTTTTTAGAAATATCTCTAACGCCGTTAATCTTTATATTACCAGCAACTTTTATACACTATTGCATTTGTGAGTCAAATGCTTAAAATTATTTTTAATGAAGTTTCTTCAAAACTCAAATTTTTTCTGCAAAAAATAGCTTTAAATTTCGTACTTAGATAAACGTTTATATGACGTTTTCTCCAAACGGAACACTCACATCTAGAGCGAAGTTTTACTCTTCGATTATATTCTTTAAGTTGTACATCATTTTTCACTAAAGATAACCAAAAAGTTGAGAAAACGTGGAAAAATGAGAGGCGATGCGCAAAAACGTGTACGAGAAAGTAAGTGTCATTCTGTATCATCACTAGTTAAAGTTGTGTTGTAGAAAGGTGTGCACTCCCAGAACACTTTATAAAGCCTCTAAACCCGCATAATTTCTCCTAATTCCTATCACTATTCCGATAGAAAGTGTATGGAAAAGTTTCGTATGTGTAACGCAGTTGACCCAAGGTCTACTATACTGCAACTAGCGTAAACTAGATGCGACCTGGTACCCCGCCACTGAAGCGGTTGCACTCAGATGGGATTATAAGCAATATTTGATTCGGTACAGAAAAGTAATTAGACCAACACGGTCTTACAAGTTACATCAGTATGAGTGTATAAAGAATGGTAGTAGCTCAACCGTTCCTAATACACTGACAAGAACGAAGGGACTGGCGAAAAAACTATCTATTTTAGAATCCAATTTTATATGTGATCATAACGGAAATTGTGATTTATACAAATAATTGGAGAAATATAAAGTAAATTTAATGAGTTCAAAATAATAGAATTGGAGTATATGACATGTTTACTACAGTTCCATCCTAGATAATTTATTAGCTTACTGTATATATTAATAGTTAATATTTATTATAAATATTACATTTTATAACAGACATTAATATGACGCAGATTATGGACACAAATATTATCCAAGTAATCATGTTTAAGTACGAATATCAATTACAAAGCAAACAATCTAATAGTGTGTGAATTGTGAGCTAGTTGCATTCATTTTGAAATCTGTGTTTTGAATCAACTAGGCTAGTTCGTTTTACACCCCTGGTTAGGGCGAAGCAGCGTTCTGAATAAATGTTCTGAGCTGGCGCCATTTGCATTGCAATGAGTGCGTTCTCGATTTTTGAAACGATTGTTTTAATCTAGATTTTGTTCAGTATGCAAATGAAGTCGTTATCATGCACGCATCGAATGTCGCTGTAAGTAATATGTATCGATGGAACTTTCATGGCCATATTTTTAAGACTCAATTCTGTTGTGAAAATGTTTTTATTTGCAATAAATGGCAATATGGCTTACGTTATTTAGAAATGCACTTAGCAAGTGAGTTATGGATAAGAGATTGTGGCAAGTATCTTGCAATGTGCATTTGTATTGCGACTTTTTCAGTGGTTTGTCAGACCTAACAGTCACTTACAGTGATTTTTACCGATCGTGCATAGCTAGATGCATGAAGTTAAAAACATTTGCATTTATTTGCACAGAAAAGTTACATCACTTATTCCCAACGAGGAAACCATAATTTAATTATCTCTCTCGTTCCTCTCTCCGCTATCTCTACCTCTATCTCCCATTTCTCTCTCCTTCTAGATGCCACATCTCTCTTCCTCTCTCCTCTCCCTCTCTGCTCTCCACACTCTTCCCTCTGTCTTTCCCTAACTCTCACACCCACCACTCACATTTCTATACTTACACTCACACCAAAGCATTCCGTTTTACGTATTTTCAGTTTTACCGAATAACACTTGCGGCGTCTTTCATCAAAAAAACTCGGTTAATATTTGGCGTCTTCCTATGGCCGTCTTGTATTGTAATTGCATTTTAATTCATATTTTTCCTATGTTACATAATACAGAATATATGTTCAACTTAAATGCTGTGTTCTCAAGTTTATTACGCTTCGTTTATAGACGCGAGGAATAGCCTAAGCGAAAAATCCCCCCACTGTATCTAAAGTGTCTAACACCAATGAAATGGTAGGTTTCATATTATGAAAATTGAATGCATTTTCAGACATGTATTGTTCAGCGTTTTCTTGCTAATAACTACCCTGAAAGTACTACCTATTTCATTAATTTATGGATTTTAAATGTTCCCACTTTTACCCGACTATCTACAGTACTTTGGAACCATCGATGTTTCTTACCGGGACACTATGACTAACACCAATCGACATTATTGACCCACAGATTCCACTGGCCTCTTCACCCCTCTACCCTTGCTTCTAGCCACATATCCAGGTAGCCCATGCGCTTGTCCCAGATTTTCTGCGCCCTTTACTTCTTATGTCTCCCCATCTACATCCGTTATAACGCTCATGGTAACTCGTGAGTCCATCTCGGTGCTTCTGACTTTTTATGGAATAACGAAGGCCGTTCCCTTAATAATGCCAACCCGCGGCGGCCCCTTGGGCCAGAGGATACCGAATGAAATCTAAGAATTTCGGGTTAGAGGTGATGTAGTGCGCTTGGAATACATCAATTCCGTACTCGCATTTGGAGAGATGGGCCAGGGTATCAACTGATATCACTGCAAATGTCTCTGGCCAGGAGGTTCGAGTCCCAACGGTAGCAGGATTTTCGACTCTAGCTTGTCAGGTGGATAGAATTCAGTTGCTGTCTGGGAAAGAATTTTAGCTACCGGCTGCTCTAATAAGTAGTTTTCGGCCATCTCTCCGATCAACACCAGGCGAATGCCAGAGCAGTACTAGCCAGGGACAGCGTACAATCTTTCCTACCTCTTCCTTGTCCTATTCTCAACCGCTTAAACACACTTACACCTTTATGTACTACACTACCAGACATACTGGGAGATCGGTCGGGAGCTTAGAAATTGTACCAGCTGAGGCAGTGCTCTGCTGGTGGGAGATACCTGCTTGGGAAAGCCCCACTAGCCGACTGTAGGTCGGCACTGGATCTCATCATAGAGTGGGGAAGACCACTGCCACCGCCAGAGCAAAAACATGCACCACACTTACAGGACTAACGAACTTAGTAGTTGATGCTCCCGGAATCACTAACAATCAACCATTCCTCCAAATCCCGCAATTGATGACACTGCAATGCATATGACCGAAAGTTGGTAGATTTCGACAGTAGCTACATCATAAGGCAAATTTGGTCGCTGTCTGGAACAGAATTCTAACGGCCTGCTGTGATCGGTAACTTTCCGTGGTTTTTCCACCAACAGCAGGCGAATGGCTGCTGTACCCTTATATTATCCTTACACGTATATGCACTATGTTACCGCACATGTCGAGAGACAAGTCGGGAGTATAGAGATTGTCCCTGCTTGAGAGGCGAACTGCTAGAGGGAGATACCTCGTTGAGGGAATCTCGAAAGTCGCCGGTAGTTTGCCTCCAGATCTTACCATCTAGCGGGGGAAGATGACTGCGATAAAACCTTCTGCAATAAAACATGCACTAAACTTGCAAGAATTATGATCCTAGCGGTTGATGGGCCTTGAAACTCTAATCAATCTATGCTCAAAGCTTAACTGAACATCCATGATCTGTGCGTGTTTCGCATAGTGACAACATCGTGTACGAGATGTATTCCAAACTCTGTGTTCTTGGCAGCTCCGAGCACCTGCGCTATTGGGCTGACATATCTATATTTCGCACGCATATTGAACATTCGATCGTAATATATTTTTTCAAATCATTCATACATTATAAACAAGTTTTGTTGTTGCTATTGAATATTTCTTTTATCACACGTTCTCAACTTAACAACTACATTAGTGGCAAGGAATTAAACTTGAGATTTACAAAAATACTTGGGGTCTCCACTAAATAAGGTCCTGGGTAATCTCTGACAGACCTTTTTGCGCAAGTTTTTATGAAAGTTTTTCAATTGTTATTTTAATATTAAAGAAATAAAATATGGCAGATGTTGGATGATAATGTCTCTATTTGATTCTTTTTGGGTATCTGAATAATACAACAAATTAGCTGTGAAAGAAATGGAAAATTAAAAATTCGTTTTAATTCATTAAACGATTTATTGAAAAAATATAATATATTTCTCTAATAGATATATCAAAAAATATTATGTATCTATTTTAGAAAAAATAATACGTTCTAATTTAATTAGTGACGTCAAGTGTTAAATGTAGCAACCGCAAATCTAACACTACCACCTTAATTGTTCGCTAACGACAGTGGTTGAACAATTCGTTGGACATTGAGAAGTAACTTTTGAACATTCTTTATTCAAGTTAACGTAAAATTATGATTCAAACATTTGATTCTTCTTCCTCTTCTTCTTCCTCTTCTTCTTCCTCTTCTTCTTCCTCTTCTTCTTCCTCTTCTTCTTCTTCTTCTTCTTCTTCTCCTTCTTCTTCTTATTCGTCTTCTTCTTCTTCTTCGAGAGAGAGAGAACATTTATTTTAAAAATTATATGCATAAATTGACTCTTTATATGTATATATAGTTCCGTGGGGTTTCCGTTGAACATTGCATTGGTACGTTCTCTCTTATCTCAGTGACACCAAAACGAATGCACTCTTTTTTTGCTACTGTCAATATGCTTACAAAGTTGTATGAACATAATATCACACACGACTTCCCGCATCAGCTGACTTTCAGGGCCAAAATATCATCTTCAATCACCTTGAATATCTGAACTGCGGTCACTCTGTCAAGGATTTCTCTTTCGCTGCAGAACTGCGGAATAAGGGTTGGATGACCATCGCACACATCTACACTTCATATGATCGCTTCATATGATCAGCTTTGTAAGCCTCTACGAGTTCCATCGATAAAGTTGACACTTAGCCGATTGTCGATGTGTGATACTAATTGGCGTCCGGAATCATGAGAGTAAGTCTTCACTGTCGGAACCGATGGTAAATCATCACATAAACCATTAATCACTAGATGAACCAAACACTGAAACTGTCATTCCATCTTATCCTGCAATTGCAACATGACGCAAGCTAATTAGGAACTAATTAAATGGGTGAGTGGAAAAAAACAGTACTAATCCAAAATTGATGATTTTCGTTTTTTACAGAAATTAGTTCAGAAGGCATGGCACTGAGACTGAAATGATACTGAAAACAGTTCGATATAATGTCATTTGACTTCAAACCAGGCAAATCTTTCTCTTTGATGAGTGAAGGAATAGTGTCTGATATGTAATTTACTGCTCTTTCACTCAGGAAGTCAGTTCTGGCGACTTGGGCTGCTCGCAGTTGATGGTTCCCTTTTTTTATTTCCCAGTGGTACGGGGCTAATGTAATTTACTTCTTTTGCTACTGAGCGAGAATCTGCCTATAATGAACCGAACAGAGAGAGGTGAGAAGAACAGTAAGCCAAGATAAAGTATTTTTTGTTATTTTGCGTGCAAAGAATGTGTTCACAATTCAGTCAGATTTGTAAACAAGCATTCACGAGCTTAAATGCAATATCACACATTTAGGTTCAACGAATTACAGGATTTTTTGTAAGGTCTGCTTCCAAAAGTTGGAGGAAACCTTAAGAAGAGACATCGCGTAACGTTTTCTTTCATGCCTGCATTATCATGAATAAATGAATTTTAGAAGATAAACACATAGTATTTAACTTCTTTTGTAATTTATTTCAGAAATCGCTGATAATCAAAGTGTATTCGTATTTGTTGACCAATTTTTATGTGCAAAAGTTGACGAGCCTTACCAGAAGCTTTATCTGGTGACACTAGCGCATCCTATAGTAGCAACATCTAGTTTTGTCCCCATTTTCATGGAGAGTTGCCGGTGCCTGATGTGGACTGTCTGAATTCAATTAGCTTGAAAATACGACGGTGAGAGCAGCATCCCGCCTTGCGCGCACGTCCAGCGGGTTGCTGCCTCCCACGTCAGGCGCCAGCGGCGGAGTGCGTTGCGAGCGCGCACGGGGTGACTTCCTCAATCGGACAGCGGGCGCCATTTGCAGGCCGCGCACGTCCGCGCGCCGCCGCCGCCTGCCGATAGACAGCCTGCGATTGGCCGCGCCTGTGGCCCCGATCCAGCGGCCTTGCGCCCCGTCCCTCTCTGTGCTGCCCGTCTTCGTCCACCCCGTCCCTTTCTCCATGCCTCTCTTTCCACCTGTCCCTCCCCGTGTTGCTCGTTACTGCCCTTGTCATTCCTGTCCTGTCCTGTCCTGTCCTGTCCTCTTGTCTTGTCCTGTCCTATCCTGTCCTATCCTGTCCTGCTCCGCCCCGCCTGTGCCTTCCGTTCCCGCACAGCCCTGCTCCGCCCCGCTCCGTCCGAGACGCGGTCAGGCTGATTCGGATTCGGAATTGGTGGGAGCGTGGATGGAAAAGAGGGCAGGGCCGGTGGGACCCAGAGGGTTATTGGGGACGGGATGAGACGGGACCGAGAACGGGACGGGACGGAGGTGTGGTTGGTGCTGGGCGAGACGTGATGACACGGACAGGAGCTGGTGCGGGGGCTGGGGCTGGGGTCGGGCTGGGGCGAGAGACGGGATGACGCTGGACGGGACGGCAAGAGAGGACGAGTCAAGGGCTGAGCTGGGAACGGGAAGGGACAGGCGGGGCGGAGCAGGACAGGAAGGACAGGGACCACGAAGGACTAGGGTACTACAGGACACGACTACGACAGGACCAGGACCACGGGACACCCGACAGGACATCGACACGACAGGACACGACACGAAACGACATGGACAGCGACACGACACGACAGTACAGGAGCAGGACAGGAAACACGGACACCGACAGGACACGACACGACACGACAGCGGACACGACACGACAAGGACACGACACACAGGCACACGACACGACATGGACAACTTTGAATAGAATAACGGGCCAACTCAAGGACACGACAGGAACGGCAGGACACGACATGACACGGCAGCAACACGACAGAGACACGGCAGAACACGACAGGGACACGGCAGGACACGACGGACACGACAGGACACGACAGGACACGACAGGACACGTACAGTGTCCCGACAGGACAGGACAGGACCGTCACAGAACAGGAACAGGACACGTCAGGACAGGACACGACAGGACAGGGACAGGACAGGACAGGACACGACAGGACAGGACAGGACACGACACGACACGACACGACAGGCAGGACACGAACAGGACACGACAGGACACGCAGGAATGGCATGCAGCAGTAACGAGCAACACGCGGGAGGGACAGTAGAAAAGAGAGGCGTGGAGAAAGGAGGGTGGGCGAAGAACGGGGCAGCCCAGAGAGGACGGGGGCGCAGGCCGCTGGATCGGGGCCACGGGCCGCGGCCAATCGCGGAGGCGTCTATCGGCAGGCGTCTATGCGCGGACTCTGTGCGCAGGTCCTGCCCAAATGGCGCCCCTGTCCGATTGAGGAAGTACCCCGTGCGCGCTCGCAACGCCCACTGCCGCACATGGCGCCTGATCGTGGGAGGCAGCAACCCTGTGGACGTGCCGCCAAGGGCTGCCTCCGGGGATGCTGCTCATCACTTGCTCGTATTTTCAAGCTAATTGAATTCAGACAGTCCAACATCAGGGCACCGGCAAACTCTCCATCAAAATGGGACAAAACTAAGATGTGCTACTATAGGATGCGTAGTGTCACCAGATAAAGCTTCTTGGTTAAGGCTCTGTCAACTTTTGCACATAAAAAATATGTTCAACATAATACGAATACACTTTGATTATCAGCGATTTCTTGAAATAAATTACAAAAGAAGTTAATATTTACTATGTGTTTATCTGCTAAAATGCATTTATTCATGATAATGCAGGCATTGAAAGAAAGGTTACGCGATGTCTCTCTAAGGTTTCCTCCAAACTTTTGGAAACAACTTACAAAAAAGCTGTAATTCGTTGAACCTAAATGGTTTGATATTGCATTTAAGCTCTGTGAATGCTTGGTTTATAAATTCTGACTGAATTGCTGAACACATTCTTGCCACGCAAAATAAAAAAAATACTTTATCTGCTTACTGTTCTTTGCTCACCTCTCTCTGTTCGGTTCGTTACAGGCAGATTCTCGACCTCCAGTAGCAAAAGAAGTAAATTACATTAGCCCCGTACCACTGGAAATAAAAAAAAAGGGAACCATTCAAACTTGCAGCAGCCTAAAGTCGCAGAACTGACTTCCTGAGTGAAAGAGCAGTATAATCCATATTTCAGACCCACTTATTCACTTTCCACTCATCAAAGAGGAAAGATTTGCCTGGTTTGAAGATCAAATGACATTATATCGAAACTGTTTTCAGTATCAATTCAGTCTCACTGCATGCCTTTGAACTAATTCTGTAAAAAAAAAACGAAAAATCATTCAATTTTGGATTAGTACTGTTTTTTCCACTCACCCATTTAATAGTTTTCCTAATTAGCTTGCGTCATGTTCAATTGCAGGATAAGATGGAATTGACATTTCAGTGTTTGGTTCATCTATCGGATTAATGGATTTATGTGATGGATTTTTACCCCCATTCGTTTCCGACAGTGAAAGACTTACTCTCATGAATTCCGGACGCCAATTAGTAATCACCACAATCGACAATCGGTAAGTGTCAACATTTATCGATGGAACACGTAGAGGCTTACAAAGCTTTATGAAGCGATCATATGAAGTGGGTAGATGTGTGCGATGGTTCATTCCAACCCTTATTCCGCAGTTCTGCCCAGCGAAAGAGAAATCCTTTGACGGGTGACCGCAGTTCAAGATATTCAAGGTGATTCAAGATGATTTTTGATCTCCTGAAAGTTCAGATGAAGTTTATCCATAGGAGAAGTCGTGTGTGATATTATGTTCCATACAACTTGTAATGCATATTAACAGTAGCCAAAAAAAGATTAGCCCAGTGGTGGCAAAATTTTCGAAACACCACCACTCAAGGACGTGCATTTGTTTTGGTGTCGCTGGAGAGTAGAGAGAAACGTACCAATGCAATTATCCGTGTGAAAACCCACGAACTATATATATATGATATATTATTATATATATAACTATATAAATATTATTAATATATATATATATATATATATTATTATATATAAAAATTTAAAGAGTCAATTCATGCATTAGATTTCAAAAATAAAATGTTATTCTCTGTCTCTGTCTCTTCTCTCTCTCTTCTTCTCTCGGACGAAGTAAGAAGAAGAAGAAGAAGAAGAAGAGAAGGAAGAAGAAGAAGAAGGAGTAGAATGAAGAAGAAGAAGAAAGAAGAAGAAGAAAATATTAGCTACGACCATCTCTTGTATGTTGCGTGTGGCATTACGTGTTGGTCAGCCAACAAATATGCAAAAATTCACAAAATACTGAACATTTTCTGTCTGTAGAAGATACCTTGTACTGAAAATGCTTTAAATCAATAAGATGTTACGGTTAAAATTGAATAAAAAATGGTTTTCAAAAATTTTTACTCAATGTTTCCAAAGGGAATAATGCAAGTGGTAGTTGTTGTAGTTACTATTACATTTAACACTTAACGTCAATAATTTTAAATTATGTTGTATTCTTTTTCTCAAATAGATACATATATTTATTTTGTATATACGTATGTTAGAAAAATATATATATATTTGTTCAACGAATAGTTTAATGTATTAAATTAACATATTTTTTTTAATTTCCATTTATTTCACATCTAATTTGTTGTATATATTTCAGGATATCCAAGTAAAGTATCAAATAGCAGACATTAACATCTAACACTGTCAATTTTCTTTCTTAAAAATTAAAATCACGATTGCAAAAACTTTTCATAAAAAATGCCGCAAAAAAATGTTCACAGATTATCAGAACTTTATTTCAGTGGGATCTAGGAAGTTTTTGATTCTATAGTATTAATTCCTTGCCACTTGAATCAGACAAAGATAATGTCAATAGCAACTCCAAAACTTGTTTATAATGTATGAATAATCTGAAAAATTGTTATTACCGAACGAATGATCAAAGATGCGTTCGTAAGTATGGCATATTGTCAGCCCTGAATATGGCGTACCGCCGCGTCTCGGAACTGTGCTATCAACGACCCCTACTCACTCGCGAGCGAGGATGTCTCCCCACTCTCGTCATGTAATCTTCTACCGCGAAACCACGTCTACAGTGCTCTCAATCGCGCGCACTCTCCGCTCTCACGCTCTCACACGGTATCGGGCATGGATCTGAATAAATGATTAGAGTTCAGAGCGTCAGCTGCGTTCTATCAGGAACATCGCTCAAGATCATAAATTCTCTGCATAGTTTTGTGCACGTTTTCTTGCCAGAAGGTTTTATGCAGTCATCTCCCGCTAGATCCTGGTGAAGATCTGGAGGCAACACTACCGGCGACTTTCGAGTGTGTTTCCTCAGTAGC
The DNA here is from genome assembly GCA_017312745.1 of Gryllus bimaculatus. NCBI lineage: Eukaryota > Metazoa > Arthropoda > Insecta > Orthoptera > Gryllidae > Gryllus > Gryllus bimaculatus. The sequence continues at coordinate 4,446,912 of BOPP01000058.1, read as the reverse complement.
GGAAAGGTACCTCCCTCTAGCGTTCGCCTCTCAAGCGAGGAACATTTTTATACTCCGACTTGTCTCTCGACCATGTGCCGGTAACGTAGATGAATATAAGTGTAAGGTAGAGTATTAAGGGTACAGCAGCCATTCGCCTGGCTAGTTGGTGGAAGAACACGGCAAAGTAACCGCATCCGGTTAGATATTATGGTTCAGACAGCGACCGAATTGCCTTATGATGTAGCTACTGTCGGAAATCTGCCACCTTTCGGTTTCAGATGCATTGCAGTGTCATCAATGCGGATTGGGCGACGATTGGTTGATTGTTTAAAGATGATTCCGGGAGCGTCGACTACATATAGTCTATCGTCTGAGTCCCATCGTAAGTGTGTCAGTTTTTGCCCTCGAGGCAATGGGATGGCTAGTGGTCTTCCTCACGCGGTGGCTCTATCGCGATTCGATCCTTCCATCATCCTCAGTGCCGACTCAGTCGGCTCCTATGTGGGGCTTTCCCAAAGCAGTGAGGTGCGTCCCAAGCACACCCAGCAGAGCACCGCTTCTTATCAAAGCTGGTACAATTTCTAAGCTCCGACCGATCTCCCAGTATTGTCTGTAGTCTGTAGTACATTAAAGGTGTAAGTGTGTTTAAAGCGGTTAGAATAGGACAAGCGAAGAAGCCCGTAAGCCCGAAAGTATGTGCACGCTGTCCCTGGCTAGTACTGCTCTGCGCATTCGCCCTGGTGTTTGATCGGAGAGATGCCGAAAACTACTTATTAGAGCAGCCCTGTAGCCTAAAATTCTTTCCCAGACAGCAACTTGAATCATATCCCCTCACAAGCTAGAGTCGAAAAACCTGCTACCGTTGGGACTTCGAAACCTCCTGGCAGAGACAATTGCAGTGAGATCAGTTGATACACCTGGCCCATCTCTCAAATGCCTAGCACGGAATTGATGTCATTCCAAAGCTCACTGTACATCACCTATAACCGAAATTCTTTAGATTTCATTCCGGTATCCTCTGGCCAAGGGGCCGCGCGGGTTGGAATTATAAGGGAACGGCCTTCCTTATTCCATAAAAAAGTCAGAAGCACCGAGATGACTCGCGAGTTTTACAATGAGCGTTTATAACGGATGTTTAGATGGGGAGACATAAGAGAATAAGGCCGCAGCAATATTCTGGATCAAGCGCATGGGCTACCTGGATATGTGCGCTCGAAGCCAAGGCGCAAGCGGGTGAAGAGGCCAGTGGAATCTTGTGCAGTCAAATAATGTCGATTGGTGTTAAGTCATAGTGTCCCGCGTTAAGAAACATAGATGGTTCCAAAGTACTGTTAGAATTAGGTCCGGTGTGATTAAAAGTGGGAACGTTTAAAATCCATAAATAATGGAAATAGTAGTACTTTTCAGGGTAGTTATTAGCAAGAAAACAATGAAAATTCATCTCTGAAAACAATGCATTCAATTTGCATAATATTGAAACCTAACGATTTCATTAGGTGTTAGACGCTTTAGATTACAGTAGGGGGATTTTTTCGCTTATGGCTATTCCTCGCGTCTATAAACGAAGCGTAATAAACTTGAGACCACAGCAATTTAGTTGAACATACATTCTGTATATGTAACATAGGAAAAAATATGAATTTAAAAATGCAATTACAATACAAGTACGGCCATAGGAAGACGCCAAATATTAACTTGAGGTTTTTTTGATGAAAGACGCCGCAAGTGTTATTCGGTAAAACTGAAAAACGTAATAACGGAATCTTTGGTGTTGCAGTGTAAGTAAAGAAATGTGAGTGGCTGGTGTGAGAGTTAGGGAAAAGAGCAGAGGAGAGTGTGGGAGAGCATGAGAGGGAGAGGAGAGAGGAAGAGAATGTGGCATCTAGAATAGAGGAGGAAATTGGGAGATACAGGTAGAGCATAGCCCTTGAGAAAGGAACGAGAGAGATAACCTGTGCAAATAAATGCAAATGTTTTTATACTTCATGCATCTAGCTACGCACGATCGGTAAAAATCCCACTTGTCACTTAGTGACTGGTTATACTGACAAACCACTGAATAAAGACGCCTCAGTACAAACGCACCATTTGCCAGCATACGTTGCCACCAACCTATCTTATCCTATAACTCACTTGCTATGTGCATTTCTATAATAACGTAAAGCTACTCTACTTGCCCATTTATTAGGCAAATAATAACATTTGCGCAAACAAGAATTGAGCCTCTTCCACCAAATATGGCATGAAAGCTTCCATCGAATACATCATTACTTACAGCAGACTATTCGATGCGGCATGATAACTTGGACTTTTCATGCATAACTCTGAACAAAAACTCTAGATTAAAAACAATCGTTTCATAAAATCGAGTAACCGCAGCTTTCATTGCAATGCAGAATGGCGCTCAGCTTCAGAACATTTTATTCAGGACGCTGCTTCGCCCTAACCAGGGGTGTAAAACGAAAACTAGCCTAGTTTGATTCAAAACACCAGATTTCAACAAATGATTGCAACTAGCTTCACAATTCACACAATCTATTAGATTGTTTTTTGCGTTTTTTGTAATTGATATTCGTACCTTAAACATATTCATGGATCAATATTTGTGTCCATAATTTGGCGTCATTTTAATGTCTTGTTATAAAATGTTAATATTTATAATAAAAATTAACTATTAATTATATACAGTAAGCTTAATATAATTTTTCTTAGGATGGAACTGTAGTAACCATTTGTCACCTATACTCCCACAGTTCAAAACCTATTTTTGAACTCATTAATATACTTTATATTTCCTCCAATTATTTGTCATAACAATCACAATTTCCTTGTCATGATCTCAATATAAAATTGGGATCTACAAATAGATAGTTTTTTCGCCAGTCCCTTGGCAGTTCTTGTGGCGCAGTTGCTGTATAGGAACGGTTTGAGCTACCTACCATTCTTTATACACTCATACTGATGAACTTGTAAGTCCGTGTTGGTTGTCTTAATTACTTTTTTGTACGAATCCAATTTGCTTATAATCCCATCTGAGTGCAAACCGCTTCAGTGGCCGGTGGTACCAGGTCGCATTTAGTTTACGCTAGTTGCAGTTTTATTAGCACCTTGGGCCACAACTGCGTTACACATACGCAAACTCTTTCCATACACTTTCTATCGGAATTAGTGATAGGAATTAGCAGAGAAATTATGCGCGGCTAGAGGTGTTTTAATAACCAGTCATGTTCTGGGAGTGCAACACCTTTCTACAGTTTCACAACTTTAACTTAGTGTGCATACAGAATGAACACTTTCTCGTACACGTTTTTGCGCATCGCTCTCATTTTTCACGTTTTTTCTCAACTTTTGGTTATCTGAAGTGCAAAAATGATGTTACGACGAAGAATATAATCGAAAGAGTAAAACTTCGTCTAGATGTCATTGTTCCGTTTGGAGAAAACGTCATATAAACGTTTATCCTAAATACGAAATTTAAAGCTCTTTTTTGCAGAAAAAATTTTGAGTTTTGAATGAAACTTCAATTAAAAAATAAATTTTAAGCATTTGACTCACAAATGGCAATAATGTTATAAAAGTTGCTGGTAATATAAGATTAAACGCCGTTAGAGATTATTTCCAAAAAACACATTGTGTTAACTTTAAAAAAATACGTCACATTGACCATGTATGTCATGTTGTTTTCGTGTTATTTAGCTACTCTCTTATAAAAAAATTTACAGATATCTAATTTGGCGCGCGATTTGATATGTTATCGTCTGAATTTCAGTTGGGATACAAAAGTGTCCCGCTCTGAAGCGTTCAATAACTAAATTTCGTTTACTTGCTTGCTGCAGCATTGGTACTACACGGAAAGCGTCAATAAGATATATATACAAATTAAATATCGTCAGAAAAGCTGCAAGAAGAGTAGCTAATCTTGAATATATATATATTCACTAAATATAGTACAGATTCTCTCTATTGCGTTCTAGTGTGCGAGCCTCATTAACTTCCACATCCCACTAGTGACTGTAATATAGATTGGTGAAAGTAACATAAAGTAGTTAGTCACAAATAAATTTCTAACCGTCCGTCTGGCGCACCGGATCGTGCATATTATAGGAGTGTAATATAATTTTCAAGATATACCAATCAACTCTTGTGATTCCGCGGACCTTGTACGTGATTCCATTAAATATCAGAGCTGATATTGTGCATGATGATATATACATATATCACTAGGAGCAACACATAAGATCCAACACCCGTTCTACATCCGATAACATATCTCTGCTTTATTCATACCTGACGGTGCAGGCTTTTGTCATTGCTTAGCGTCGTGTCGATTATGAATATCCGGAGGTTGGTACTACGAATACCCCTGAAAATAAAACTTTCCAATAAATTGCCACATTTAAATAATATAATAGTTCAATTTAACTGCACACTACATTTCAAGATTTCAGCGCATTTCTCCGACCCCCATGTATACGATGTATAATTAAAACTGTGAAGAACTAAACCTCATAATAGTAACAGAAAACTTCAAAAACACATTTTTGCATTGCATAATTACGTATAAAAAAACCCGATATTGAAACGATCGAGGGGCGAGGGCAGAAAAATCAGTTGTTGGTGACTTAGAACACCAGTTTTTCAGTTGAATGTGGGATTGAATAAACAGTGGATTGCGGACACGAAACAGTCTGTGTTGTCGGACTGAGTTTGCACTCATACATTTTTTAGAGATAGCATATAAAAGAAACAGAAATGCCTACATTTTTTCAGATGACCTTATCAATACTCCAGTCGGCTGGTATATATTTCACAGGATACTTTGAGAGTGGTATTTTCGCATGCTAAACAGTCAATTTTATTAATTCTTTGACTCAATTAGGCGTGATTTTTTCTTATAAGAAAATATTTTTCGAAATATATGTGACAGAACTTGCATTGCAAGTTTGCTCCGTTCTCGTCATCAGAGAGAGCGTGTGAGGGGTTTGCGTCTGCCCAACCCCTGGAGTTGAGAGATGAGCGATCCTCGCATTGATCAAATGCAGTGGACAGAGCGAGGATTCGTGAGTGGCGGGCGATCAAACGAATCAGAAGATGGATTCTAGGACGGCGGAGAAAGAAACTAGACAAATGCAGAACGTACAGTTCCTAAAAGGATAAATTGGAAAAAGTAATGGATAAAATAGTAAGGAGAAGTAAAATTGTCTTTTCATTTACTTTGACCAGAAAAATATAACTATCAAACGGAGAAGAAAATTGTTATATTAAAATTCAAGTGGTCAGGGAGACACGACAAAAAAAAGATACTATGTAAGAACCAATAAGAATCTCTATTATAAAAGAGAACATGATATGAATAAAGGAACGGACAAAATATACCAATCATTATATTCGGCTAGAAACTTGAAAAAGTGCTACTAAACTGACACTATATAATCCTGAAAGGATACGGCTTGAGAAAAAATATATTATTATATATTAATTAAATATTATTATTAAAATTATAATATATTATTATTAATTAAATTATTATTATTAATATTATTATATTGATATATGAGTGTATTATTAATCATATTAATATTATATATTATTATTACTATTATTTATTAAAGATTTTTTATCTATAACTTAGTGAAGACATCATATAGATTCACTAGATACATATCAGCTTTGACTTTATAAAGGTGTATATCGTGAGTGTGTCGTGAGCAGTTTCTAAGTGAGTATTTAATGAAAGTAATACTGATTCTAAAATATACCAATAATACGGACAGAAAAATTTCCGTATGTGCCATTTCTTACTTGTTTCTAATGTGTGCGTCTATTATTCATCAAGTAGTTTTTTTAGATAAAGACAATATTGCAAAATAGAGCAACAAAGAATTAAACATATTAAGAAGGAAAAGAGGCATGTGAAGAAACAAATATAAATAACTGCTTAAAGGGTGGCGAGGGGAAGGTGTGATTTCTCACAAACACCGAGGACGTGGAAAGTGGCAGTGAGACGGAGGATTGATGATGATTAACTGACTGATTAGTCTTTTCGGCGCGGATTAACGACATTTCGACTAGGTCATTTATTCCGGCTAAGTTGTAAGTTGCATGTTTTTGTACCGAGGGCAGGGTGGCGTTGTAATCTTCCCTTGCTAGATAGCTAAGATCCGGCCGACGGCCTAACACGTTTGTTTGTGGGCGAGTTTCCCCAAGAAGATTCGTATTTCTTTCCACTAGCAACCGCCATACCGGTCAGGCTTCTAAGCCCTCAACTGGGTCTCGCGACATGTGTGATCGTTGAAGGTCCAAGTATGTGTCAAGTGTGTAACGATAGGACAAGAAGAGGCGCGCGCGATCGTAGCCCGTTTGTTTAGAGGTACTGCTCTGGCATATAGCCGTTGATTACGATCGGAGAAGAAAACCACGGGGACTAGCGATCAGAACAGCTTTGCCGCGAGAATTCTCCTCCAAACTACATGCGACCTAAGATATGTGGCTAGCGTTGATAATCCTGCCCCATTCGGGACACCGGAACTCTAGAACACTCCCAATGAGAGCCATGTAGTGACATCCGTATCGCTCTGACCACTGAAGCCGATCCATTTTGGAAAGTGCTTTCCGATGAATTTTGAAGAAGCTGATAGTGCTGACAATATATCCCGTAGGCTTGTGGAACGCTATAGAAAGGAAAATGATGATGGTGGTAGTGGTTTGTATGTGGTGTAGGTGGTAATGCCGTAATTGATTGTGGTTGTGGTGGTAGTAGTGGTGTACGGTGGTGGTATGTGTAGTAGTAGTTGGTGGTGGTGGTGGTGGTAAGTTAGTATGGTGGTGGTGGTAGTAGTGGTCGTATAATTAGTGCGTAGTTGGTTTTGCTCTCCGCCGTGTCTGGAATGGTGGTGGATGGTGGGGTTGTGGTCAGAAGAAGAGGCGGTGGTGCGTTCTCTGTGAGTGGTGGTTGTTGGTGGTGGTGGTGGTGCGTATCCGGTTGTGGTGGTTCTGCCGGTAAGTGGTTGGTTGATAGTGGCGCGGTGGCCGCCCGGGCGAGGCGGCCGTCACTCGCCGTGGCGGCGGCGGGGCGGGCGTGGAGGGGGGAGTGGCCCGGGCGGTGGCAGCGGGTGACGGTGGTGACGTTCGAAGGCTAGCAGGCCATTAGTTTGGCATTGGCTAAAGCTGGGCTTGTCATGTACTGACGCCTGTAATTTTATCATTTCCCGCCCGGCTTCGCGAGCGGCCATCCAAAGCGCTCCAGCTCGGGCCGGGGCGCTCGACCACACGTGAAAGGGCGCCTCAACCGCCCTGGCAGTTCGGGTCTCAACTTCAACCGCCCCCCCTTCCCCTCCCTTCCCCCGCCACAAAATCTACTCGCTCGTTTCGCCAGAGTCCTCTTCCGCCGACCCCAACAAGCTCCTCGCTTCGTTTATTAATTTAAATCTTTATGCCGACGGCCAGCCCCGGCCCTGACTACGCATATCAATTGCGTCACGATCCCCCTTGAACGCCATTTCACAAACGGAAACTGTAATCTTGCGGTTTGTGGCGTTCCGGATATATTTCTCTGGGGTTTAGATGGAATTAGCCTTGGTGATTGATTCGGCTTCACAAAAAAGAAAGAACACATTAAAATTCACGTCATTTCTAGTTGAATGTACGTTTTCTTAATTGGCGATGATAATTATCTTCTTATTAATCGTAAGATAATCAAGGTAGCAGTACAATTTTTAATTATTCAATGGTAATAGGGGCTCACAAAACAGTTGTATAATTCTGTATATCGATGTAAAGGGTAGCGAAGATTAATATTTAAATTTTAACTAGTAACTGCTTTCGCCTGCTTCCTCCTGCGCGGATGCCGCGTTGTACAATTTGGTATGTGTATGCAAATTCATTTACCATTATTAAAGAAATCGTTAGAAATAATATAAAGTTGTGTGTTGTCTGTCTCTTAGAAACAAGGAGTAATCACAAAAAACATGTATGATAGAAGTTACTTTTAAAAAAATCGTGTTTTGTTTGACGATAAACTGTAATTTTAACTATGGTTAAAAATTTTATTTTGTCAATATAATGAACCAATGTCCTCTGGACTCACGTAATCGATGGAATATCTCAGTGTGTAAGGTCTGAAGTGCTAATTCTTAATGATCTCCTCGGTATAACTCAATGTTTTAAACCGTAATTCTAGAAAATATTCAGTTTAAACATAACAGTCGGATTCAATTCAGAGATAACTGTGTCCCTACCGGAAGTGACTATAATATTACCTAAAACGCGTATTATAAGATTTGAGCCTCAATTGAGATTTTTCAGGAATGTAATTAACATTTCAAAATCTAAGGTTTATGTAATTGCAGATCTGATTAAATCAAGTCGCAAAAGGATCTTGGCCAAGCAGACTAGAGTAGAAATTCACAGCGTTCACCATTGTAGTCGTAGTTAAAATAAAAGCTCCCCAAAATAGCTGATTTTTACAATGTATATGTAGAATTATTTCTAGGAATATCAACCAAAATTTTGTGGCAATCAGTTTCAAACAGGACACGATTTGATTCCATTTTGCCTATATAATGTCGTTAGTTGAACAAAAAACGTTTCATTCGTTTTTTTTTTTCAGAGTAGATTCTGAGTTGGCGTGAAAGGGGAAGTAACGCAATTCAGAAAATGTAGCTCTTATTTGCACAAGTATCCGTTTCTCATCCTTGAATTTTAACAGCAGGACGAAAACGGGAAGAAAAAAAACCCTTCAACGAATATAACCTGATTAATTCAAGCTTTTATCTGCAATTGTTAATAATCACCATGGAAATGATTAATTTCTGTTTCCAACAAAAATGTTGTTTTTTTAATTTTTTATATTACGGGTCGCAACAGTCAAACCCTCCCTACGGTCATTAGGCGAGCCACTATTGCTTTGTAAACGGGTATCGGTAACTGTGCGGTTGACAGGATAATGATGATTGATAAGGGTGTGAAAGGACGGAACCACAATACAACCATGCCCGTTGGCGAAGACTCGGAACCCGCGATTTCTATTTCTTGCGTCCTGGATTTTCGCTATCGGTCACTACTCTCGATCTCCTAGGCCACTCGGTATCTGTGTCTCATATAATTATTGTTGGTTTTCTTTTGTTTTCTCTCTATTAGTTTCTCGGTTATGTGAACCTTGAGTATCCTAGTCGCATTCAAAACAATGTCAAACTTTTATTTTCTAAATTTTGTGCCTTAGGAATGTGTATGAATTTTTATATGATAGCATTTTCTTCTTAATTTAAACCTTTGTGAGCTGATCTACATTTTGTTACACTCAGGTGATCTTCTTTCTATATGGTTGAAGCATAAGGAATAGATTCGTTATTGATAATTAACGATTGTATTATTCTGCTCCATTTTGAATTATTTATATCCTTATAGTCTTAAACTGTATTATAGACCGTGTCTGAGTTTTAAAACTAAATAACAAACCTCTGTGAATCATGAATGCTTCTCAGTCTCAAATTTCAGGAATGTTTCAAAACCTTCCTCAAAACGTTCATGAAAACCATGGTTGTTTTTCTCATAGCCATTGGCCCAGAAAACTAGAATCCTTTCACTTGCGCTTCTATTTTAAACCCGTCAAAAAGCAGCATATTTCATTTTCAAACGGTTGATTGACATTTATCAAATTCAATCTTTCTCACAGCTTATAACTAATAAAAATGATTATCACAAGAACATACGAAACTTTAAAAAATGCATTGTTTTGTTTGATTAAGTCACAACGAAGCAGTAAAACTGTTCACACCAAACTCATACCTCAAGTTTCTTTACACTTATCTCCATGGTCTTAAAAATCTTGGTTTAATAATAATTTATATTTTTTCTGCAAAGAAAATTTATGTTTATCAACTCATTACTTGACAGGTACTATGTACAATGCAAGACCAAAATTTCATACTTCGTGAGAAACTCTATCATAGTTATGAAAACAAGTTATGAATATAGTAACATTTCCTCGAACAGTAACAGGACGAGTTATTAGTGGGGACGTTTCGTTATGCTGATTTGTTGAAAAATTTCCTATCAAATCATTCCTAGAACATTTTTTTTGAAGGTGGAGGTTCCATTTTGTTTCGGAAGTACAGTTGAAGGGTTTTGTTTTTTCTAGGTTTTAGAAAACCTACCCACAATAAACATATTTTTTATATATACTCTGTTGTATACAAAATATATACTTTGTTTACGCGTCAATGACTTTTTACTTTTGGAACGTTTAGGTTTTTAATTAAAATTCCCTTTGGTAATTGTTTCGAAATTAGATCTTTTAGATTCGCGAACACAGATAATAAAGACACGATTATCGAGATTCTACTTTATACTTTCCATCTCCTTTCATTGCTTACCCCGCCAAAAACAAATTTATGTACATGTTAACATGACGGCCTTTTATGTTAAAGAAACAATTGCTACTTGGCATTTGTAGAGGATAAATTCTTACGTTCTAGGGCAATGGAATACTCAAGTTAGCAGTAGTAATTAGTCTTTATATCATTACATCAAGTTAAGACCTAAAAATAACGATTTTAGGAAGTATATTTTACTATATTGCGTGCATGCATGAGGATGGACATAATAGTGGGAACTATATTGAGATCTACTTCATCAGTCGTATAAGCTTTCCAGATTTGAAAGCACCAATAAATATGAAACAAGCACGAAGTGGTTTTACGAATAAGCTCTTTGAGGAAAAAAGTGTTCATTACAAGTAAACGTAAATTATCCAAAATCATTTTAACCCACCGACTGAAGGCAGAATCACCTAAGAGATCTTATTTAATCATTACCAATTGAAACGAGTGATTTTAAAATGGGCTATTTGAAAACCTTCATAACGAACGTACTTTCTTTATGTGGGCTCTTAACCACTCAATACTGATAAAACAGCGTGTGGAGCGGCCCAATAAAAGCGTGACTTCTCCGTACCGGACGTTCACGTTTGTTTTTTATTTATTTAAATGTTTACTTGAAGGTTTACAGTGATTGCAAATGCAGCTAATTGATGCGTATCTTTTATTGCGTTACGTATACATATAATATACATTAGTTTTTCTTTTCTTTTCTTCTGATTCTTGAAGCATATATCAAGAACGTGAGATAATGTGTATCGCTATAAATAAGATATAAAAGTATAGCGCTTTTTGTAGTTGATAAAACCATTTAATAATATAATAAAAATTTATTAGCGTGTTAGAAATGTTTATTTTAAAAAAAATTCAAACCAAATCGCAATCCATCACATTAATTTTTACGTTACATATATTTACATCAGTAAATTTCATATATATGTATGATTTTTCTATAATATGTTATTTATTCGCGTTTGTAACAGTTGTGTTAGACATTCTCCTTGATTTAGGTTAGGATCGGTTAGTTTTTATGGACCGTGCAATTATAAACTTTGGAAATCTCGGTTGCTTTGTATCTGCTTTTATAAATCCATATATTAAAGACGTGCCAAGGCGGCAAGGGCATCTTTCGAAAGTCAAGGGACTATTAGTTAAATGATGCAAATCTAAAAAGGTTTACTCGAAAAATCGCGAATTTAAATGAAAAAATTGTTTATTTGGGGGTAGCACGTTTCAGTAAATATTGAGTTATTGGTGTCAGAAAGAAATGAGATAATTTAGACAAATAATGGACGTTTTTAAAAGTTGCCTCCATGTCTCAGAATGATAGTAACGGAAAAGAACATCACCTTCTAAAAAAGAAATTACAGATCGTTACTTGTCACATTAAAGGAAAAGTTCCATATTCCTTTTTGTAATTGATACCATTCCGAATCCAGTCCATGATTAAACTTTTAAAAAAAACCACACATTTGGTAATTATAGAGTTTCTAATGTACTAAATTTATTTAATTTCACAGTTAAAGCTGCTAAACCTAAATAATATAAAAAATAAGAAACAAACTTTTAACTCTTGTAACTAACGCAACATCATTGTAAATAATGAATCTTACAGCTTGGTAAACCGAATCTGGCAAATACGTTTGTTTGCGAACTAATTACTCGTCGACAAAGTTAGGTATTAGACTTTGAAAGTTATTTTCATCCACCTTATAAATTTTCACACATAAAAAACATATACATTGATTTATATTTCTAAAGCTTTTGATTGAAGTATTGCTCATAAGATTAACTATGGAAAGTTACCACACTTTCTCTCATCATTATTATCTATTAATTGTAAACTCTTTTTTGTTTCTGGCCAAAATTCTCTCAATAGTGGAATCTTGGATGCGTCTTCGCTATTCTTTTAGTACGCTTCTAGGGTGAGAGTCGTTTTCTAGTTTGATTCTGTGTATAAGATGTAATAAAAATTTCTCATGGTATAATGTGCATTTGCGAACATATAGTGCTAGTTTATGAAGTGTTTTGCTTCATAAGCACAACGTAAACGGACACGACATCAATTGGCTTCCGCTCCTTGTTAAAAACTGAAAACCGCTCGATGAATAATTGACATGTCTGTGAGGTTGACGGCCCTCAAATTCAAAACTAGTTCTAGCGGTAGAGTAAGCCAATATACTACGAATAAAACCTAATTTCACTTGGGAAAATGATAAAGGCGGAGAGCAGTCTATGAGGGTCTTTCCTCTCTATCCGGCATTACAGAGCGTCTTTGCAACAGTTGGCTCACGTGGTAACGCGGTACGTGCCAGGACTTCTGAATGTGCGCATTTGTTGCAGGTTCAGTGAGCTAGTTCGACAACATGGTACGCATAACAAGTCTCACGACCCAGTCAACACGTGCTGAACAAGGCAGAACACTGCAGCCAACTGTGTTTTTAAAAAAACATTGTCATTCGACGTACAAACAATTAACTCCAAAATAAACATTATTCTTCTTATAATTTTATCCCTCTAATTTACCTTTTGAATCATGTTTAATTGTTTACTTCAATTATGTGTTGTATTAATATATATACCTCATTATATATATCTATAGTAATACTATCATAATCTTATATACGTTAGGTGATATTATATATCGAAATCTATAATCTTCTATATTTTCTACTCAATTATTTTCTGAATTACTTCCCAAATGAATTGGACAGATACAAAGAAAGGTGAAAAACCAAATGTATTGTTCTTTCCCCAGTGCCTCATTTCTTGGCACATTTACATACATTCTATTAGAGTGTTTTTACATTTAAGAACTTTTTTGGAAAAGATTGTATAATTCCTAATAAGTTTTGTAGTCACTCTTTGAAAATTACACCTCTTTGTATCTATCAGTACATAATTTGCGTTTTTTATATTATCTCTAATTTTCTATTAATTTTATTTTTTTAATTATATATTTCGTATTGATGTATTTTTTTTCAATTTAGCGCTTACTGTTTGAACATATTTTACGAAATTTTCGACTTCGGTGTTGCAGCGCCTTGCTGAGCTTCTCTCCGGCAAAAAGCTCTTGTCCTGTTTGGGCCAACCCGGAAACGCGGTGTGGCCCGCCCGGCGGCGTTGAGGAAGCCTTAAAGACGAGACACGTGTCGTGGCGCGGCCGCTATGAGGTTTGCAGATCTCCGTCAAGCTCTGTGTGGCCCTCAGTTTGCACACCGGGGCCGTGGATTACGGGCTGACGCATTTAATCTAATAACGATTACGAGTTACCCATATCAGACGTGAGTAAAGAAGTGGTGGCGGGACACAAAACGATTTATTGATTCAATGCATTTCGGGGGGCCTGTTACACTCTCTAAGGTCATCTCGTCTCGTTGTGAGTGATAGTGACATGGTGTTGCCTCTGTAGGGGCGGTGAACTTAACCCGTTGAGATAAGTGCGAAATACCGAGAGAGACACGAACCTACTATATAGGGTTTAGTACGAGGTTTCCCCAACCAGGTAAACCTCTCCCACCACAGGGGCACCGCGCAGCCCGGACAAACTGCTAGGCTCCCGAACCGGTGTGTTCTACACATATTTGATGGGTGGCAAGGACCTTTATGTACATGGCTTTAGTATTCGCAAGTAAGGTGGGTTTGAACGATACCGAACAGAGCAAGAAGAGTGGAGAGAAATAGATACGATGCAGGCCTCACGGATTAAATGCTTACGCGCCCAAGTTGTTAAGTACTGCTCATCGCATTTCGCTAAGTCTGACCGGGGAATCACGTGAACAACTCATCCGGATCTCAGAAATGAAGCCGGCGCTAGAATTCTCGTAGTATACAGTCGATTGAATTCGAACCTTGGTGACGAAAAACTCTGCCATTAGGAACTCGAAACCTTAGGTCCCCCCGATCAGAGGCACTGCAGTGGAATTCATGTGGATTGGCCCTGAGCCACTCATCCTTCTACACACACGGAAAACTTAATTTTCAAGGGCGGTAGGGTGCATAGCTTGCAGTTCTACGTATGGTAAACTATAAACTTCTTCACGATCATTGCATATGCGTCTAGCTAGTTGGTAACCTGTTATCTATTCAATATTTGCTCATGGTTCTCCATCTCGGAACTTTTCTGTCATTATTGTTCTGGGTGTAGTATCAAGTTCCTCTCTACACATCTTAGCATCTCAACATCAGTTTCGTGTCCAGTGCAGGAGCTTATGGAAGGGTTCCTATGTGCCCAAATGGGGACGAAATAATAGCACGTAGGAATTCGTGAAGTGCCGACCCCTCGTGCACCATCGAACACTACTTAAATGTTATTTTATGCGGCCCTCTAACGTGGATTGTAACCGACAGCTTTTATTGTGCCCGTACTTTAGCTGACTTTCCCCAAGACCCTGTCTCACGATGCAGGCAATCACATATGTCATTGTTTGTAATCTATTCTGGTATGGCTAACGAGCTCAGTGGCTCATGTAACATAATAATATTGATATGCCTTAATTATATGAGAAAAATGACCAAGTGATGATTCGAGCTCCTGGAATAGGTATTGCAACATTGACATTCATGGTCGTCAATTCAACTGACGTTGTTTACCATTACGTTATTCGCCATCAATAATTTAATAGCCGATACTACCACGGTAATATTATCAACATTGTACTGATACTATTATATACGACATTGTAATTCAAATCGAGTACGTTATTGTGGAAGCTCTGCACTGCACACCACGATGCTGAATACGTCTGTTAACTAGTACTTTTCTAACAGAAAAATTTATATAAAAATATGTATATTTTATGAAAATGAGTGAATTTTTAAGTGTGTGTCAGTACCATGATATTGTAGGCAACCTAACTGACTTTTTTATTCAAGAATACAATATTGAAAGTTAGACACGA
>BOPP01000058.1:4398149-4416936 GCA_017312745.1 Gryllus bimaculatus | reverse complement strand
AGTAGCCCGAATCGGGGCGGAGCGGGGGTGGCGGCCCAGCGCGACGCAGTGACGCGACGCCCGCGCGGCGCCGCCGATCGTTACACGCGCCGCCACCGCCGCGCGCGGCGCCACCGGCACGCGGGGTCAGCGCCCAGCGCGCAACGGATGCTGCCAGCTGCACGCTGCCGCTGCGGCGCCGCTGTACAGGAGGTCCTTCATTGATTGATTGATTTATTCGATCGATGAATTGATTAGTGATTCCGGACGCGTCATCGGCTAACGTTATTAGTCCCGTAAGTGTAGTGCGTGTTTTATCGCATAAGGAGGTGATGTGGTGTTGGTGATCTTCCTCGTGGATGGCGAGATCCAGCACCAAGCTACTCGTCGGCTTGCGGGAGGTCGTATGGTTTGAGGTTGGCGAATTTTCGACACTGTCTAGATAACGAGATCGAGGTAAACTGCTATCTGGAGGAGAAATCGAGCTAACGGCTGTTTTGATCGGTAGTCTTCCATGGTTTCTTCGATAACTGCCAGGCGAATGCCGGATCACTACCCAAACAAACTGGTTGTAGTCCGAGCGCGATCTTACTTCCATATCTTCGTTCTTACCTCTTTCGTTGCGTATACTTATTACCGCACATACCGAGGGAGGAGATGGCAGGCTATGGCAACACGTGTGTTGGCGATAATAATAATAATAATAATAATAATAATAATAATAATAATAATAATAATAATAATAATAATAATAATAATGTCTTTATTAATGGCGAGGCTCTGGCCATAGGGCCTGCTCTTCCGCCTAGCCACAATGGATATCAAGTTTCAGCAGATTAGGAACTCCGCCACTTGCCAGGGTTTATAAGGCATTTCGCATTCACGACTTGTGGCTGTAGTGGTTGAAGCACCGTACGGGGGCACTAAACAATTAAACAGTATAGCACAAGTCTCCTTGCGACAAATCGTCCGCCTCACAATGACTTGCCACCTTTCTTCAACTTTCGACTTCCGTCGTCATCCTTGTCTTCCCTTGGATTTTACTACCTACCTTGCACACACATCTCCATTCTTTGTTGCATCGCCAATGTCACCGTTACCTGCATCGCCTCTACCATCCTCTTCTTTCCTTACAAGTACTAACTCTACTAATCCT
Source organism: Gryllus bimaculatus (assembly GCA_017312745.1). Classification (NCBI taxonomy): domain Eukaryota; kingdom Metazoa; phylum Arthropoda; class Insecta; order Orthoptera; family Gryllidae; genus Gryllus; species Gryllus bimaculatus. The sequence goes on along the minus strand of BOPP01000058.1, from coordinate 4,415,801 downwards.
GGCGTTGTAGCAGTATCGCCATCTCCACTGCCATCACACTACAATACCGCCACCCTCTCCATCGCTGCCATCCACACAACCACTGCCACCGCTACTGTGGATTCCGACACTACCCCATGTCCTCGCTGGCCTCACTGTCTCCCCCTCACTCCGTCAATTGGCGTTAATAACAAATTTTTATTAATAGTTTTCTGATTTATAAATCTTTTTGTTGTAAAATGTAAATATGACGCAAACTATACTTCCTCATATCACACTAAGGAAATAAATCTATTCATACTAGTTAATTGAAAATGTGATCGTCTCATTTTGTAAAATACATAACCATTTACTTGATTTTCATTTTACTTATAACTTTCTCGCATACGTGTTATAATTTCGTCCGTCCCATTTCATCGCTCGCTCTGCCAGTTCCACCGCATGCATCACTACCAGCGGTGGCCCTCGCCGCCTCGTCCACTCGTCGCCCCCCCCCTCTGGACGCTGGGCGCGTGACTACCACGAACACGACCGCTGCCATCAGAGCCGCCACCGTCCACACGCTGCGCACGCAGCCGCTGCTATAATTGATCAGTTAAATCGTACAGTGTGCCTCAAAATTAACGTCGTTCTCCATTCTCCAGTGCGCAGATGTGCAGCATGAAGTATTTCATGGGTAGTAGATGCGAAAGTTATTCCTGAAATGCAGACTTAACACAGCGTGTCAGTCTAATAACTTTAAAAATAATAGTAAATATTAGAAATCGTACAGTTTCGAAGAGAGGTAACAAGCGATGCAATCATAATATTAAACTGTATATCTATTAAATGTTTCATTTATTTTTATAAAATTCAAGCTTATTTATTTCGCATCGAAAACTTTTATATTCAAATTCATTATATCCATAATAATTAAAAACGCATTCATCTTTATTTTAAATCATCTTTCAGATGCATCAAATATCAAAGAGGAACGAAATGGAACACCGATCCGATTAAGTACTGAATTCACACAAATGCGATTTATTAATGACAAGACTGTGGCAAGTTGAGAAATATAGAAGTTCTAAAAATGTTTTTCCACATACCCCTCATTAGTGAAATAGTTAACGCAATATTACAATTATAATTGCAAAATTATTCAATTAGAGTTGTAGGGTTTAGGTTTCGTAATCACTTAAAGATATTTTTTCTTATTCACTTTCAGTAATGTAATGTCCTTCACATTATTGTAATATTTTACCTTGGTTTTTGACTGATACGTTAGAGCTTGTTATTGCAACTTCCCTGTAACAAAAGAGTCGCAGTGACAAGTGAAATATTGAAGAAGCTGAATGATGCTACATGTTCTCTTATGGCAGTAATTATAAGAGGGAATTATTAATGGGAATTATAGAAGGGAAGTAGGCCGAACCGAGTAAAGTTAACATCTAATTAATTAGTAAATAAGTTAATCTGAATCAATTATATAAGGGAAAAAATAAAATTATGTATGTACCACAGGAGTTAACTGGTTCTGATCTCGAGCGGTAAAAAGCCCTTAAGGCATAGCTCCTCCAGCATTTCGCCGCCGCTCGATCATTAGAACCCTTATAACGCCCTTAGTGCATAAATATATATTTCGACCCCTGCTTCGTTTGAAGCCTTCCTTTGCATCAGTCTAAAAGATTTTGAAAGCTGGACGGGATATTGATTTAATAATCGGAGGGATTTGATTTTCACCAAGCACTTGCTTGCTTTTCTCACGGACTACACGTTTGAAATGGAATATCGAGGGATTCTCTTCAATTCATATAAAATCCACCGTCCACAGTAAGGAACAAACCCGCGACCTGAGGTGTTGAAAGCCACTACACTAACTCATGTACCACAGGCAACGACAGCACCTTGCAAGCTAAGATAATATTATTATAAAGAATATTCTCATGAATTATTTCTTTTTGCATGGAACTTGAATTTTTTATTGTATTTCTGATTCAGTGATGCACATTTCACAAAAATCGTTCAGTTAATAATAGTTCCAAACAGCTTGCTGCAACATTTTCACAGTAATTAGTATCTGATTGTGGTTGTTGTTTAAGTAAGCATCCCACTAGGCTGGAAACGTGTATGAAATGGTATTTTATCAAAGAATTCGCAAGCAACCGCGTCAGTAAACAATGCGTTAGGAAGCAGACAGTGAAGTAGGATAACGAAACGAGGTGTCAAGTTCGACACCTACACATGCTCTAGAAGTTAGCCACATTTATTCTGAACCGGGCGGGCTAGAGCAGCGCCCGGTCATGCGCTCGGGAGCTTTAACCGCCCTCGCGGAGAAACGGAGAAAGGCGGAATTCGCGAGCGGGGCGAGGGCGCGCAGCTCTCAATTACTTTCTTGGCTAAAAGTTATCATTTTCGACACCTGCACATGCTCTAGAAGTCATCCACATTTATTCTGAACCATTACGTAGGCTAGAGCAGCGGTCTGGGATGCGCACGCGCGCTTTAACCGCCCTCGCGGAGGGGCGGAGAAAGGCGGGATTCGCGAGCGGGGCGAGGGCGCGCGGGGGTGTACTAGAAGCCGCGATGACGAGCGGTTGACGGCTTGGGCGCCCCTCTGGGAGAGAAAACAAGGCGGTCGTGCAAAGGATCGCGCCAACGAGAGCAGTGCGCTCAGTGGACGTTGTAGCTGGAGAAACGGAAAGTGGAAACGTAGTAGTTTTTTTAAATTTAAGTAAATGTTGTAATAATGTATTACCACTGAAACCAGTAACTGGAAAATAGATCTACTAAAAAATATTAAGATATGTGACATAAACTGAACAATGTTAATAATATAATGGCTCATTGTAAGTTGATTATTTAAGACTGTAAGAATGTAAGTTTTGGTTCATCTACTGGTCTTGTTTTTAATGCATACTAAAATAAAATATAAGTGAAGGAACGAATATTATGCTGAGTTCATAACAACATGACGCACTGTAAGGGTATTTATTTTTCGAAATAATGTACTGTAAAGTCGACTTTATGAAAATATAAAAACGTCAAGCAACTATTAGCGACTGGCGTACAATAGGAATTTTCAAAGTCCACGACACGTGAAGAACAATCAAATCAAGTTGTAACATAAGATGACGTACGAACGCATTTATACAAAGAAGTAGTACACTTTTATGAGATTTTATTCGAAGGTACTAATATTATTAATTTACGAAAGTATTGGCCAATACATGGACCGTATCGCAGATCATTTATTTGTTTATACCTTTAGTATATGTACGTAAGCTAATGCCTCCAATTCTTTTCGGTTCACTTAATAACGATTAACACTATAAAAAAATTCCCATTTCCAAATTAATATTTTAATACTCTAGCCCAAATCATCATTTGGGAAGTTTATCTGATCATATTCAAAGCTTTGAAGAAATTATTAAAACTGTTAAAAATAATATATTATATAATAAATATTATTATAAATAGAAATATTATTACTCTCCCTCTCTAAATATAAGTATCTGAATCATATTATTTATTATCGTGAATATTTTTTTTTATTTGTCTAGAATTAAGAATTCCTTTGATGATTCTACATACATTCGATTTCGACATTTGAACGCCATAGCCCAAGAACATTAAAAAGAACATTATTAATGAAACAAATTTCCTTATTGTATTAAGCTACCTATTCTTTGATAGTGTTTATCCTTTTATTCGTAAGAATATTTAGATGATTCGGTAGAGAGACACGCAAAGAACTAATTAAATAATTTTCTTAAAAATATCTTCAACTTTTATTTCGTATATAGTTTCTTGGGTTATTGGTAATTGACTTTTTTTGTTTATTTTGACTATTATCATCAATTTGCTATCAAATCATGGTGTACTATCTCCTGGTGTCAAAGCACACTTTTTTAAACGTTTATTTAATCCGTACTCGTTCTTAAAGCGCTTTCAAGCTTTTGAACAAACCTATAAGTATCGAAATGTGTTGCAATGCTTCGTAAGAGACATTATTAGTTAGGATTGCCCAGGAGGAGTCCTCGCGCTGGTTCGTGGGTGCAGAACGCGCCATGGGCCCACAGTGCTGCGCGGGGCGCCAGAGGACCGCCGCTCGGTGACGAGGCTGTCAGCGCCGGAGGAACGCAGTCGAGGGGAACGAGGGGGGAGGGGCAGCGCAGGCACAGCCGTCGTCAGAGATAACGCCGCTCCCTGCCGCCAGGGGAGAAAACGACGCTGACGTCAAAACGAGATCCCGAACGTGTGCGTGTATGTGCGGGGGCGGCGAGGGCGGGGCGGGAGTGGGCGAGGAGAGAAGGTATATGTGGGGTTGTGCGTGTTTAAGGGCGAGAGCGTGCGGGGAGAGACGGGGCGACCGGAACAGAGCGAGACCGATATAGACGGAGAGGTGGAAGAGGCGGGGCGGTGCGGGGCGAGGCGGGGCGAGGCGGAGGCGAGGCGGGGGACGCGCGGGAGGCGAGGCGGGGCGAGGCGGGGCGAGGCGGGGCGAGGCGGGGCAGGCGGGGGCGAGGCGGGGCCCGAGGCGGCGGCGAGGGCGGGGCGAGGCGGGGCGAGGCCGGGGCGCGGCCGGGGGAGGGGCGAGGCGGGGCGAGGCGGGGCGAGGCGAGGCGGGGCGAGGCGAGGCGGGGCGAGGCGGGGCGAGGGCGGGCGCGAGGCGGGGGCGACGCGGGGCGAGCCGGGGCGAGTGCGCCGGGAGGCGGTGCGGGGCGAGGCGGTGCGGGGCGGGCGGTGGCGGGGCGAGGCGGTGCCGGGGCGAGGCGGGGCGAGGCGGGGCGAGCGGGCGCGAGCGGGGGCGAGGCGGGGCGGAGGCGGGGCGAGGCGGGGCGAGGCGGGCGAGGCGGGGCGAGGCGGGGCGAGCGGGGCGAGGTCGGGGCGAGGCGGCGGCGAGGCGAGGCGAGGCGGGGCGAGGCGGGGCGAGGCGGGCGCGAGGCGGAGGCGAGGCGCGGGCGAAGGCGAGGCGGGCGAGGCGGGGCGAGGCGGGGCGAGGCGGGGCGAGGCGGGGCGAGGCGGGGCGAGGCGGGCGAAGGCGACACCTACCCCCACCCCACACACCACACCACACCACACACACACCCCACACCCCCACAACAGCCACATCCTTGCATTTCCAAATATTTGGGTGATAGTGAGGGTAAGTTTAGAGGAAGATAGATGCAGGAGCGATAGAGAGATGACTTTGAGCGATGATATATAGATATAATAGTGATGGTTGATTTTGTGGGCATTCAAAAGTGAACATCTAAAAGTACTAATTCTGCAAACCCAATTTATAATGGGGATCATTTTTAATTTCAACCATAGTTCAGAGGTGTGTTAAATGTTTTAAGTGGAGCATGTTTCCAATGGAATAAGTTCAGTTTTTTATTTCATATTAAATGTATATAGATATGACAAATACATAATATCACGTTCAATTGACAGCAAATGTGAAACCATCAATAACTTACAAAAATTTAATGATGGATTAATAATGTGATATTTGGTTGTTTTGGTGCTTGGATGTTTTAAGTCCTACTCTGCGACTGCATCTTTATTTCTCGACTACAACACTCTTGTATGAGCACCGCACTTTACCATACCTCTTTGAAAATATTTCTGCTGGGAAAGTTAACCATTTTTCGTTAACTTAATAGAGCGCCTAGATTTCATTAATTACTTGTAATGTGGAAATTCTGCATCATTCTTTAACTCAAGCATTTTTCATGGAATCCTAGCCATTAACCATTATATTCACTTCAATTGCTCTCATTTCATTTTTGCCGAACAGGCAATTGTATTAAACTATATGTAACAGATTAATGGGATTTGATTGTTTCCTGAGAAATCAGTGACAAATTGGAAAAGAATTGTAGGAACAGGAATTGTCAAACACAGACGTAATATCTTAAATATAAGCGATTTTCAGACTTGGCCTTCTTTATTAACTAAGAAGACAACATTCCCATCGCCGGTTCGCACATCTTTTACACATATATTTATTTTTTTTTGCCTGATAATATCCAGTTGATGTTTCAGGCCATATGACTGATTAATTCATGTATTTGTGCCCTTACCCTATGCTTCTTAATAATTCTTTTAAAATTTTAATGTGCTCTGCCTTATTGTTGTGGTGGTGTGCCTAATTTTGACAATTATATTAATTCTCTCAATTAATATTTGAAAGTGATTATGATTATATATTTGAAGATAATTTGGCTGTAACTTATTAGTGTTGAGACTTCTGCTTTTTACACACATCATATCGTACTACATCATTGTAATTATCGAGATAATTAAATAAATTAAAAATAAACATAAGAACATCCAACAAAAAAGAACACCACATAAACACAACATAAATAGAAAATAAAAATTAAAAAAACCAAAAATAAAATTCAAAAAATTACAGGAAATATTTAAAAAATAAAAAAGAGAAGCATATAAAAATAAAGAAAAAAAGAAAAATAGATAAAAACAGGATTAGAAATAACCCAGTAAAGCAAATGAAGACATAAAAATTAACAAAATAGCGAGGCCGGGCGAGGCGGAGGCGAGGCGAGGGCGAGGCGAGGGCGAGGCGGGGCACGAGGGGAGGGCGAGGCGGGGGCGAGCGGGGCGAGGCAGGGGCACGAGGCGAGCGAGGTCGGGGCGAGGCGAGGCAGGGGCGAGGCGGGGCGAGGCGAGGGCAGAGGCGGGGCGAAAAAGGCGTGGTGGCGAGCATGCGGGGCGAGGCGGCGCGAGGCGGTGCGGGGGCGAGGCGGTAGCAGGGGCGAGGCGGTGAGGGGCGAGGACGGGGCGAGGCGGGGCGAGGCGGGGCGAGGCGGGGCGCGGCGGAGGCGAGGCGGGGGCGAGGCATAGGGCGAGGCGGGGCGAGGCGGGGCGAGGCGGGCGAGGCGGGAGCGAGGCGGGGCGAGGCGGGGCGAGGCGAGGGGCGAGGCGGGGCGGAGGCGGGGCGGGCGGGGCGAGGCGTGGGCGAGGCGGGGCGTTAGGCGGGGCGAGGGCAGAGGCGAGCGCGGGCGAGGCGGGCGAGGCGAGCGAGGCGGGGCGAGGCCCGAGGCGGGGCACGACGGTCGCGGGCGAGGCGGGTGCGAGCGGGCGAGGCGGGGACGGGCGGGCGAGGCGGTGCGGGGCGAGGCGGTGCGGGGCGAGGCGGTGCGGGCGAGGCGGTGCGGGGCGAGGGCGGTGCGGGGCGAAGAGCGGTGGGGGCGAGGCGGTGCGGGGCGAAGGCGGTGCGGGGAACGAGAAAGTGCGGGGCGAGGAGGTGCGGGGCGAGGAGGTGCGGGACGAGGTGCGGGCGAGGAGGTGCGGGGCGAGAGAGGTTGCGGGGCAAGGTGGTGTCCGGGGGCGAAGGAGGTGCGCGGGCGAGGAAGTGCGGGGCGAGGAAGTGGCGGGGCGAAGGAGGTGCGGGCGAGGTGGTGGCGGGCGAGGAGGTGCGGGGCGAGGAGGTGCGGGGCGAGGCGAGAGCGGGTGCGATCAGAGGCGGGGCTCCTCCGTTGTGGGACAAGTTCAGATGTGGGGGCGGTCGAGGCGTGGCGGACGGAACGGACGCAGAAAACGAGGAAACAAAAAAACCCCCTAACTTGGGGGCGACGGGTGGCGGGGCGAGAGGGGAGTCACAGGGGAAACGTGTTTGTGAAGTAGAGTTCGGGGCCGCCTGCACGAGACCAGGGATATGAGCTGGTTGAGATGATCTGGCGAGTACGTGTTTGCGAGCACGTCCACTCGCGATGGCTGAGGCAGAGCTTACGTATCTGAGGGGATAAAACAAATAGAAAGAAATGAAGAAAAATACTGAAAGGATTATCTTTCTTTGGTTACCATCGATATTGAGAAATTCAGAATTTTGGTGGGAGTAGACAAATATCTGTTCGTGTGTGGGCTTTGAATTGCTCGCTTAGGGTTTTGAGTGAATCAAGGAGAGTGTTTCCTCGAGTTTCTCCAGGAATTCATGTTTGTACTTTTTTGGAAGAATGTAATTTCCGTAACGATAAAAGACTACTTTTAAACTGAGGAATCAGTATGCATCAATCATAATTCCTCACAGGGAAAATCTACCAAACGAAAATACGATTTTAATAGACTTAACGTCGTAATAATTTACACATGTTCTTGAGTTCTAGGTAGCCTTAATGGAGAAAAAAGATAGAAACCAATTAGTGTGATGCGTGTGCAGGGAAGCAGGTGTCATTAAAAGCATGTAAAATACGAACAATCAGAGAGCAGATCAAAGTAATCACGCCCTATAAATGGTGACAACATAAGAAAAATATTCGGTTTTAAGTTTGAAAAATATGTGTGTAATGTTAGGAAGGTGGTTTTGGCGACCTCTTAAAGAATTAAAACATTACAAGTCACACATGCATGCTCACATATGTACACTTATTATATGTTGCAAGAGTTACGCAATGAAAAGACGTATTTTATCCGTTACAAAAACCGTTGATTGCTTGTTATGACCATAAATCGTCCATAGAGAACATCGTACTTTAAATTTTTTTTTTGCCAATTAGTTATAGTTAGCCTCAGAATTTACATTTGTAGTTTTGAAGGCATTGAGATTGTGATTCGTGTATTTTCATTTGACCGTCGATTGTTAAAACATCTTTAGGCTAGCAGCTCACGAGCGTCGAATGACGGACGTCTAAGCTCGTCCGTCGTTGCGCGTCGTCGTATCGTGAAAGAAACATAAACGTACAGTGACGCAGCGCGACGTGCGTTGTAATTAGCGTCTGTTCCATTCAATCCATATTTGTATACTATTTACTGACGATAACCCACAATTCTAGGCGAACTGCACACGTCCTGACGTATTCTGCGCCCGGTGAAACAAAGCTCGTACTTTTGTCCGTTATTCTGTCCGTAATTAACTGTTGCGCCACTTCTTCGTGTTAGTACAGTTTAAATATTTCTCACAGCTAAGTTTCATCGTTCAAATTTCTGTCATTTAATTAATAATAAATATATTCAAACTGCGATTAAGTATAATCCGGTGGCAACGAATTACATAAATATGATAATATATCTAAGATTCAAATTATACAGTAATAATAATAATCATATAACAACTGACTGATTAATATAACATTAAATTCCCTTAAAAAACTTCAATAATCTAACTCCGCACTGAATGTGTGTTTAATTAAGATCACACTGCATTGGCACTTGACTTCACTTCACTTCACTATGACCCTTAAACCACTTCCTTCAATATTTCTCTGCTCTATAGTGCACGACACCTCACTTCACAAATATCACTTATGTTTCGCTGTATAACCTACTATTCTTAGTTAAGTTCCTCATTTACTTAGTAAAACCCTTCATTAATTTCCTCAACTTCGTTTCACTCAAAAATAATATTACACAACTCAGTATTTCTCGATTGTTAATGAAACGAATATTAAAGTTAGCAATACCACCATTTATTTCAGATTTCTGTCCCACATTTTATTTGTTTTATTGATACCTAGCGAATAAGGTCACGAAGGTACTCTTATTATTCAAACAATAGCAATATCATTTCTCTTGTCATGATATTGGGGATATAGATTTGTCTCTGCTATTGTTCTTCGTATTCCATAATAAGCTACATGCCTAGGTAATGGCAAAACCATAACCATGGAACAATTCAGTGCTACAATGTAATGTAATATAAATAATTCTGCGTGGATTTACCCGCTAAATAATTCAAAAATGTCCGATTACAATATAGTAGGGTGTGCTTAAAAATGTTCCGCAATAAATCGCGCATATTATATTTTGGATTTTTGCAATGATGACAGCCTAATATTAGATAGTACTGTCTAATATGCGTTAGGCAATTTTCTTATTAGTGCGGAAAGAAGAAAGTCAACAAATTTTACGTTTGAGGTCTGGATCAAGGAATGCGATTGACCACAACACGTCTGACCACAATCTAATGTCAACTATCTTCTTTCTGATCAAGCTAATGTAGAACGAGGGAATACGTTGGGAAATCATAAAAAAGATCGATTCGATCTAACAAGTAACAATTCAAAATGACGCTAATCAACCTCATTCAAAAGGAAGCAATACATTACATGAACGTGCGTGTGCTTGCGGACGTACGATGACGTCACAGCGGAAGGCCGTTGAACGTTAACGAAGGCCCAAGAGCCTCGTGGATCGATGCGACTTCGGATGGCCGTTTGCTGCAGACTGCGACGCCTCTCATAATGACGGTGCTCCACGCCTCCGCGCCCCTCCATGCGTGACTCTGTCGCAGGGTGAGGGTGGTGGTGAGGGCCGGAGCTGTGGCAGCCACCGTCATTATTGAAGCGTTCGCAGTCTGCAGCAAAGCGCCATCCGCATAGTCGCATCGATCACGATGCTCTTGGCCTTCGTTAACGTTCAACGGCCTTCGCGTGTGACGTCATCGTACCTCCGCAAGCACACGGCACGTTCATGTAATGTATTGCTCCTTGTGAAATGAGTTCGATTGCTCATTTTTTAATTTTTTAGCTGTGTTTAGTGATTTCGAATTTCGATCTTTTATGATTTCCCAACTATTCCCTCTTCTACATTAGCTTGATCAGAAAGAAGATATTTGACCATTAGATTGTGTCAAACGTGTTTGTCCAATCGCATCCTTGATCCAGACCGTCAAACGGTATAAATTTTGTTGACTTTCTTCTTTCTCCACTAATAAGATATGAATTGCCTAACGCATTATTAGTCTATACTATCTAATATTAGGCTGTCATCATTGCAAAAATTGCCAAAATATAATATGCGCGATTTTATTGCGGAACATTTTTAGCACACCCTACTATTATTGTAATCGGACATTGTGAATTATTTAGCGGGGTAAAATCCACGCCAGAATTATTTATATATACATACATGTGTAGCACTGAAATTGTTCCTATGGTTATGTTTTGCCATTTACCTAGCATGTAGCTTATTATGGAATACGAATAACATATACAGAACAAATTTTACTTATTATCCCCCAATTATCATGCAGTCATGAAATGATATGCTATTGTGTTTGAATAATAAGAGTACCCTGCGTGACCTTATTTCGCTATGTGTATCAATAAAACAAATTAAAATGTGGACAGAAATCTGAAATAAATTGGTGTATTGCTAACTTTAATATTCGTTTCATTAAACAATCGAGAAATACTGAGTTGCTCTGTAAATTATTATTTTGAGGTGAAACGAAGTTGAGGAATTAATGAAGGGTTTACTAAGTAAATGAGGAAACTTAACTAAGGAATTAGTAGTTATACAGCGAAACATAAAGTATATTTGTGATGTTGATGGTGTCCGTCACTAGTAGAGCAGTAGAAATATTGAAGGATATTTGCGTTTAAGGTCATAGTGAAGGTTGAATGTGATAAGTCAAGCTGCCAATGCAGTGTGATCTTAATTTAAACACACTTTCAGTTTGCGGAGTTAGATTATTGAAATAGTTTTTTAAGGGAATGTTTAATGTTTATATTAATCAGTCAGTTGTATATGATTATTTATTTATTACTGTTTTTATAATTTGAATCTAGATTTTTAATATTATTTCATATATTGTAATCGTTTGCACCGGATGTATACTTATCGCATTTGAATATATTTATTATTAATTAAATGACAGAAATTGCAACGATTTAATACTAGCGTGGTAAAATATTTAATACTGTACTAACTGTAAAGAAGTGGCGCCAAACAAGTAATATTACGGACAGAATATACTGACAAATAGTACCGAGCTTTGTTTTCACCGGCGCAGTAATACGTCAGGACGTTGTGAGTTCGCCTAGAATTGTGTTATTCGTCAGTTAAATGTTATACAAATATGGATTGTATTGGAAACAGACGCTAATTACAACGCACGTCGCCGCTGCGTCCACTGTACGTTTTATGTTTCTTTCACGATACGACGACGCGCAACGACGACGAGCTTAGCACGTCTCATTCGACGCTCGTGTAGCTGCTAGCGATGTCTTTTAACAATTCGACGGTCATATTTGAAAATACACGAATCACAATTCTCAATGCTTCGAAAAACCTACAAATGTAAATTCTGAGGCAACTATTAACTAATTGGCAAAAAAAATTTAATAGTGACGATGTTCTCTATATGACGATTATGGTTTTCATAACAAGCCAATCAACTGGTTTTTTGGAACGGATTAAAATACGTCCTTTCATTAGCGGCGTAAACTCTTTCAACATATAATAAGTTGTACATATGTGAGCATGCATGTGTGTACTTGTTTAATGTTGTTTAATTCTTTAAGACGGTCGCCCATAAACCACTTTACCTAACATATACACACATATTTTTCAAACTTAAAAACCGAAGATTTTTCTTATGTTGTCACCTATTTTATAGGTCGTGATACTTTTGATCTGCTCTCTGATTGTTCGATATTTTTACATGCTTTTATGACACCTGCTTCCTGCTGTCACACTGCATCACACTATATTTGTTCTATCTTTTTCTTCCATTAAGGCTACCTAGAACTCAGAACATGTGTAAATTATTACGACGTAATCTATTAAAATCGTATTTTCGTTTGGTAATTCCCTGTGAGGATGTATATTGATGCATACTGATTCTCAGTTTAAAAGTAGTCTTTTATCGGTACGAAATTACATTCTTCCAAAAAAAGTACCAAACATGAATTCCTGGCAGAAACTCGAGATAACACTCTCCTTATTCACTCATAAAACCCTAAGTGCGAGCAATTCAAGCCCACACACGAAACAGATGTTATTTGTCTACTTCCCACCAAAATCTGAATTTCTCAATATCGATGGTACTCAAAGAAAAGATTAATCCTTTTCATATTTTTCATTTCATTTCTTTCTATTTGTTTTATCCTCAGATACGTAAGCTCTGCCTTCAGCCATCGACTGGAGGTGGTACGTGCTCGCAAAACACGTACTCGCCAGATCATCCAACCAGCTCATTCTATTTCCCTTGGTCTCGTGCAGGCGGCCCCGAATACTCTCTACCTTCAACCAATACACTGTTTTTCCCCTGTGACTCCCCTCTCGCCCCGCCACCCGTCGCCCCCAAGTTAGGGGGTTTTTTTGTTTCCTCGTTTTCTGCGTCCGTTCCGTCCGCCACGCCTCGACCGCCCCCACATCTGAACTTGTCCCACAACGGAGGAGCCCCGCCTCTGATCGCACCCGCTCTCGCCTCGCCCCGCACCTCCTCGCCCCGCACCTCCTCGCCCGCCACCACCTCGCCCGCACCTCCTTCGCCCCGCCACTTCCTCGCCCCGCACTTCCTCGCCCGCGCACCTCCTTCGCCCCCGGACACCACCTTGCCCCGCAACCTCTCTCGCCCCGCACCTCCTCGCCCGCACCTCGTCCCGCACCTCCTCGCCCCGCACCTCCTCGCCCCGCACTTTCTCGTTCCCCGCACCGCCTTCGCCCCGCACCGCCTCGCCCCCACCGCTCTTCGCCCCGCACCGCCCTCGCCCCGCACCGCCTCGCCCGCACCGCCTCGCCCCGCACCGCCTCGCCCCGCACCGCCTCGCCCGCCCGTCCCCGCCTCGCCCGCTCGCACCCGCCTCGCCCGCGACCGTCGTGCCCCGCCTCGGGCCTCGCCCCGCCTCGCTCGCCTCGCCCGCCTCGCCCGCGCTCGCCTCTGCCCTCGCCCCGCCTAACGCCCCGCCTCGCCCACGCCTCGCCCCGCCCGCCCCGCCTCCGCCCCGCCTCGCCCCTCGCCTCGCCCCGCCTCGCCCCGCCTCGCTCCCGCCTCGCCCGCCTCGCCCCGCCTCGCCCCGCCTCGCCCTATGCCTCGCCCCCGCCTCGCCTCCGCCGCGCCCCGCCTCGCCCCGCCTCGCCCCGCCTCGCCCCGTCCTCGCCCCTCACCGCCTCGCCCCTGCTACCGCCTCGCCCCCGCACCGCCTCGCGCCGCCTCGCCCCGCATGCTCGCCACCACGCCTTTTTCGCCCCGCCTCTGCCCTCGCCTCGCCCCGCCTCGCCCCTGCCTCGCCTCGCCCCGACCTCGCTCGCCTCGTGCCCCTGCCTCGCCCCGCTCGCCCCCGCCTCGCCCTCCCCTCGTGCCCCGCCTCGCCCTCGCCTCGCCCTCGCCTCGCCTCCGCCTCGCCCGGCCTCGCTATTTTGTTAATTTTTATGTCTTCATTTGCTTTACTGGGTTATTTCTAATCCTGTTTTTATCTATTTTTCTTTTTTTCTTTATTTTTATATGCTTCTCTTTTTTATTTTTTAAATATTTCCTGTAATTTTTTGAATTTTATTTTTGGTTTTTTTAATTTTTATTTTCTATTTATGTTGTGTTTATGTGGTGTTCTTTTTTGTTGGATGTTCTTATGTTTATTTTTAATTTATTTAATTATCTCGATAATTACAATGATGTAGTACGATATGATGTGTGTAAAAAGCAGAAGTCTCAACACTAATAAGTTACAGCCAAATTATCTTCAAATATATAATCATAATCACTTTCAAATATTAATTGAGAGAATTAATATAATTGTCAAAATTAGGCACACCACCACAACAATAAGGCAGAGCACATTAAAATTTTAAAAGAATTATTAAGAAGCATAGGGTAAGGGCACAAATACATGAATTAATCAGTCATATGGCCTGAAACATCAACTGGATATTATCAGGCAAAAAAAAATAAATATATGTGTAAAAGATGTGCGAACCGGCGATGGGAATGTTGTCTTCTTAGTTAATAAAGAAGGCCAAGTCTGAAAATCGCTTATATTTAAGATATTACGTCTGTGTTTGACAATTCCTGTTCCTACAATTCTTTTCCAATTTGTCACTGATTTCTCAGGAAACAATCAAATCCCATTAATCTGTTACATATAGTTTAATACAATTGCCTGTTCGGCAAAAATGAAATGAGAGCAATTGAAGTGAATATAATGGTTAATGGCTAGGATTCCATGAAAAATGCTTGAGTTAAAGAATGATGCAGAATTTCCACATTACAAGTAATTAATGAAATCTAGGCGCTCTATTAAGTTAACGAAAAATGGTTAACTTTCCCAGCAGAAATATTTTCAAAGAGGTATGGTAAAGTGCGGTGCTCATACAAGAGTGTTGTAGTCGAGAAATAAAGATGCAGTCGCAGAGTAGGACTTAAAACATCCAAGCACCAAAACAACCAAATATCACATTATTAATCCATCATTAAATTTTTGTAAGTTATTGATGGTTTCACATTTGCTGTCAATTGAACGTGATATTATGTATTTGTCATATCTATATACATTTAATATGAAATAAAAAACTGAACTTATTCCATTGGAAACATGCTCCACTTAAAACATTTAACACACCTCTGAACTATGGTTGAAATTAAAAATGATCCCCATTATAAATTGGGTTTGCAGAATTAGTACTTTTAGATGTTCACTTTTGAATGCCCACAAAATCAACCATCACTATTATATCTATATATCATCGCTCAAAGTCATCTCTCTATCGCTCCTGCATCTATCTTCCTCTAAACTTACCCTCACTATCACCCAAATATTTGGAAATGCAAGGATGTGGCTGTTGTGGGGGTGTGGGGTGTGTGTGTGGTGTGGTGTGGTGTGTGGGGTGGGGGTAGGTGTCGCCTTCGCCCGCCTCGCCCCGCCTCGCCCCGCCTCGCCCCGCCTCGCCCCGCCTCGCCCCGCCTCGCCCGCCTCGCCTTCGCCCGCGCCTCGCCTCCGCCTCGCGCCCGCCTCGCCCCGCCTCGCCCCGCCTCGCCTCGCCTCGCCGCCGCCTCGCCCCGACCTCGCCCCGCTCGCCCCGCCTCGCCCCGCCTCGCCCGCCTCGCCCCGCCTCGCCCCGCCTCCGCCCCGCCTCGCCCCCGCTCGCGCCCGCTCGCCCCGCCTCGCCCCGCCTCGCCCCGGCACCGCCTCGCCCCGCCACCGCCCGCCCCGCACCGCCTCGCCCCGCACCGCCTCCCGGCGCACTCGCCCCGGCTCGCCCCGCGTCGCCCCCGCCTCGCGCCCGCCCTCGCCCCGCCTCGCCCCGCCTCGCCTCGCCCCGCCTCGCCTCGCCCCGCCTCGCCCCGCCTCGCCCCTCCCCCGGCCGCGCCCCGGCCTCGCCCCGCCTCGCCCCGCCCTCGCCGCCGCCTCGGGCCCCGCCTCGCCCCCGCCTGCCCCGCCTCGCCCCGCCTCGCCCCGCCTCGCCCCGCCTCGCCTCCCGCGCGTCCCCCGCCTCGCCTCCGCCTCGCCCCGCCTCGCCCCGCACCGCCCCGCCTCTTCCACCTCTCCGTCTATATCGGTCTCGCTCTGTTCCGGTCGCCCCGTCTCTCCCCGCACGCTCTCGCCCTTAAACACGCACAACCCCACATATACCTTCTCTTCCTCGCACCACTCGCCCTCACCTGCGCCGCCCCCGCACATACACGCAACACGTTCGGATCTCGTTTTGAGTCGTGTAGTGTTGTGGGTAGTTCTCGTCAGCGTCGTTTCTCCCCTGGACGCAGGAGCGGCGTTATCTCTGACGACGAGACTCGTGTGCCCTGCGCTGCCCCTCCCCCCGTCGTCTACCCTCGACCGTGCGCGTTTCCTTCGCGCTGGTACGACCTTTCGTCACGAAGCGGCGGTCCTCTCCTCTCTCTCTCTATCATTCTGTGGGCCATGGCGCGTTCGCCACCCACGAACCAGCGCGAGACTCCTCCTGGCCAATCCGTAACTAATAAATCTCTTACGAAGCATTGCAACACATTTCGATACTTATTAGTTTTTTCAAAAGCTTTGAAAAAGCGCGTTTAAGACGAGTACGGATTAAATAAACGTTTTAAAAAAGTGTGCTTTGACTCCAGGAGATAGCTTAACACCATGATTTTGATAGCAAATTGATGGATAAGTAGTCAAAATAAACAAAAAAACGTCAATTTACCAATAGATCCCAAGGAAATCTATATACGAAATATAAAGTTGAAGATATTTTTAAGAAAATTATTTAATTAGTTGCTTTGCGTGTCTCATCTAACCAATCATCAAAATTTCTTACAATAAAAGGCATAAACACTATATCAAAGAATTATGGTAAGCTGAATACAATAAGAAATGTTTTTCATTAATAATTCTTTTTAATGTCTTTGGGCTATGGCGTTCAAAATGTCGAAATCGAAATGTAGTAAATCATCAAAGGAATTTCTTAATTCTAGACATAATAAAAAAAATATTCACGCATAATAAATATAAATATGATTCAGATACTTATATTTAAGAGGGAGCAGTAAATATATATTTTCCGTTTATTTATTTTAAATTAAATTATTTTTATTTTTAATTTTAATAAAAAATTTATATTATTTTTAACCCCAGTTTTAATAGATTTCTTCAAAGCTTTGAATAATGCATCAAGATAAAACTTCCCAAATGATGTTTGGGCTAGAATTAAAAATATAATTTGAAAATGGAGGAATTTTTTTATAGTGTTAATCGTTATTAAGTGAACCGAAAAGAATTGAGCATTACTTACGACATATACTTAAAGGTATAAAACAAAATAAATGAATCGGCGATACGGTCCATTTTGTATGGCCACTGACTTTCGTTAAATTAATAAATATAGTTTTAACCTTCTCGAATAAAATCTCAATACAAATAATGTTGTTACTAACTTTCTTTTGGTTTATAAATGCGTTGCGTTACGTTCCATGCTCTATGTTACAAAACCTTGAATTGATTGTTCTTCACGTGTCGTGGGGACTTTGAAAATTCCGTATTGTATCTCTCT
>BOPP01000058.1:4384869-4398124 GCA_017312745.1 Gryllus bimaculatus | reverse complement strand
ACCTCCCCCGCCTCTGCCGTCACCGACATCACAACGCTACCTCCCCACGGCATCCGTCATCCGCCTCCTTTATCACCGTTTCCACAACCATCACCGTACTGCATCCGCCAGCACCACCTCCCTAACACCACCGACGTCACTGTCTCCACCATCCCCATCATCATTACTACCACCACTATTATACCGAAACCGTCACCATCACCTTCACCTCCGCCATATCCACCGCGGTCACCAATACAGACATACAGACGTGCACTGCTACCGCCCTCAATATCACCGTGTTCTATAACCTTCCCCAATATACAAAAGTCCCCCGTCATCTCTGCCACCACCTCGCCTTCACCGTCGCCATCTCTACCATTGTCACTTTCACTGTCACCATCTTCTCCATTGCAATCGGCCTCATCCTCGCAGGATTCTATCTCCCGCACCGTCGCCCTCTCCACCGCCGCCCTCTTCACTGCCATCTGCATCGCCGCCATCAGTACAGACATACACACGTGTACTGCTATCACCATCACCATCACCATCCCCATCACCAATATAATAATCATCCTATTGACATTCACCACTGTTGACCCAGGCAATGTTTCGGTATTCCGTGCATTTCCATTAGTTATAAAAGTCTGACATGATTCGTTAACCTGAAGGTAATTTCAATATCCTATACAAATGACAACACACAATCGCTAGAAATATACGAGGATTCGGGAATTCATTTTGAAGTAAGAAGAGATAAAAAGAATTAAAAGTTCGTCAAATTTTCTAAAATTATATAAATAAACTATTCTGTAATGAAATAGGTAGTGTGTAAATGAGTGTTACCACTGCATGAAGCGTTAACAGAAGAGCTCTATCACAGAGAAGTATCCTAACAAATATCACAATGATGAATTAGCAAAGCATCTGACTGATAACCGTCGTGTATTAAGAACAACAACATTAGTAAAATTATTAAAGGTATCACTAAAAGTCTATTTCGAAGGATATAATCGCCTATTTTCCTTTGAAAATAATTTTCGGCAAGTGAAAGTAACTTGCGTTACGAGACTAACTTCCACCATTTGTAACATTGTGATACATCTCTAGGACATGATATGATACAATAGACAAAAGATGTAATTATAACCACCTTTCTAATATGCATTATTTCTGTTCCCAGGAAAACATTAATAGGTTGTTCGATACGAAACATGAACATTATGTATTTTTTACCGAATTCGTGAAGTTCCTTCCCCTGAACTCACACTTGCCCTCATATACGATGGTTGGGGCAGACGTCATGTCAACCATTTTATCTAAAATAACTGTTACCGAATAACAATTTCATTTGGCGCGTGAAAGAGATGCTGGCCGCTAATGTTCACAATAACAGACGGTTTGTGAGTGTCCCTATTAGCATAGAGAACAATTTGAAAGCAGTTGTCTGACTGCCGCCGTGCTTAATGAATGTAACCCATTCCAAGCAAAGCTCATACACCAAGAGAGCCATTCTCCGTGGGATAAATGCCCGAGAATGTCTCAGGAAATTCGTGGAAGCTTTGGAGAATAATGCCCTCCCATACCTGACAGCTGCGAAATGGTCAAGAGAGTTTCTGTGAGGACGGGTAGCAACCATTGATCAACAATGCAAGAGACCACCTGTTAGTGTGCACGCATTTCCATTAGTTTTGTAAAATCTCCAATGTTGGATAACCGAGCATGTGCTTCAACGGATCTTTAGAATGATCATGAAATGCTCTTGGAATGTGTTGAACACGTATATATACTAAAATGCTTTGTATTATAAAACAAGTAGTCATTTGAAATAAATATGAAAACACAATTTTGGTGAGTCGTTAAATATTCACGCATATAGTTCATACCGTGACATTTCATGTGCATTTAATATTTTCCGCCAGTATTCTCAGAAAACAAAAACGATTATGTGTTGTCATTTGTATAGGATATTGAAATTACCTTCAGGTTAACGAATCATTTCAGACTTTAAAAACAAATTTAACTTATTGCACTTCTAACAACATTGTAAACATACAACACTGTTTTCACCAAATAAAGAATGAACTACATATATTATTTTCTAAGAAAAAGAACGAAATAACAAATTCAAACATATGTTTTACAATAAATATATTATAGTTTAAAAAAGTGCATTTGACAATATTATTCTGCAGGAATATTACTTTACTATTACTTTGTGTTGCTCTAACAGCATTATAATGTAAATAATAGTATTTGATATTGGAGATAGGTACATGTCTGTAGTTTCCGTCCTTTGTATGCTATTGCTAGAAACATCATTTTCACCCCGCCTCTCCATGAAACGAAACGAGCAATAATCCTCTTAGTTGTCCGTGAAATACCGCGTCATTAGCTGTGCAGTTGATTTTCTCACAACCTTTCTTTCTTATGACTTCTCATTGCCGTTCTACGAATAGGGGTTCTCAACGACGGCTACCCTGCCAACAACGCGGTGCCTGGCGGAGGTCTGTAGGCATCATAATGACGCCGGCCGAAGAAGCCCCACTGCTTGCGAAACAAATGACTCGCGTTCTTTAATGAAGTCTGAGGCCATTCCACGGGTGATTGCTCGCGGGAAGCCAAGCGTGCGGCTGCGGGGGTGGCGGCGCTGGCGGCGGTGGCGGCTGCGGGGGCGGCGGGGGCGGCTTCGTCGCTCCGCGCCCTCCCCGCCCCCGCCGCCTCGCCGCCTTCCTCGGCCGCCCCCCGCCGACCTCTGCGCCGGCCCCCGCCGCCCCAGCGCGCCCCCGCTCTTCTCCGCCGCCGTCTCCCGCCGCCGCTCCCCGCCGTCCCGCCGCCCCGCCCCGCCGCCCCCGCCGCCCCCGCCGCGCCCCGCACGCTACCTACGCTTGGCTTGCCGCTTGTGCGTCCGCTCTCCCGCTAGCTCTTCACCGCAGCCTGCCCCGCCGGCCGCCCCGCAGCCGCCACCGCCCGCCAGCGCCGCCACTCCCGCTACCGCACGCTTTGGCCTTCCCCGCGTATCCTCAGATCACTCCGTGAAATGTTCTTTCTTCAGACTTCATTTATAAAGAACGCGAGTCCATTTTGTTTTTCGCAAGCAGTTGGCGGTCTTCAGGCCGGCCGTCATTATGATGCTCTTATCAGTACTTCTCCTGTTCCAGGCACCGCGTTTAGTTGGCAGGAGTAAGCCGTTTCGAAAACCCCTGAATTCGTTTCCAGAACGGCATATTTCGAGAAGTCATAAGAAAGAAAGGTTGTGAGAAAATCGTAATTGCATACAGCTAATGAGCGCTTTGGTATTTTCACGGATCAACGTAAGAGGATTATGCTCGTTTTCTTTCTGGAGAGGCGGTTGGTGAAAATGGATATGTTCTAGCAATTAGCATACAAAGACGGAAACTACCAGACATTACCTATCTCCAATATCAAATCGTATTATTTACATTATAATGCTGTAGATGCAAACACAATAAATTAATAGAAAGTAATATTCTGCGAATAATATTGTCAAATGCACTTTTTCTAAACTATAATTTATATTTATGTAAAAACATATGTTTGAATTTGTTATTCGTTCTTTTGTCCTTTAGAAAATACTATATGTAGGTTCATTCTTTATTGTCGTGAAAACAGTGTTGATATTTTTACAATGCTGTTAGAAGTGCACAATAGTTAAAATTTGTTTTTAATTAGTCTGAAATGAATTCGTTTATATCCTGAAGGTAATTTCAATATCCTATTAACAAATGACAACAACATTAATCGGTTTTTGTTTTTCTGAGCTAATACTTGCGGTGACAAAATATTAAAATGCACATGTGAAATGTGCACGTGTATGAACTATAATGTGCTGAATATTTTAACATTTCCTCACCATAAGTTTGTGTTTTCTATTTATTTATTTCAAATGACTACTTGTTTTTTTTATAATTTTTACACATTTTTTATGTATATATACGTGTTCAACACTTTTTCCAGAGTCATTTCTTATTATCATTCTAAAGATCCGTTGAAGCACAGCTCGTTTATCCAACATTGGAGATTTTACAAAACTAATGGAAATGCGTGCACACTATACTATAGGTCTTCTGCATTGTTTGATCCAATGGTTGCTTACCCTTCCTCATCAGAAACTTCTCTTGACCATTTCGCAAGTCTGTTCAAGGTATGGAGAGGCATTATTCTCCAAAGCTTGCCTACAATTTCCTGAACATTCTCGGCATTTATCCCCACGGAGAAGGGCTCTCTTTGGTTGTATTGAGCTTTGCTTGGAATGGGTTACATTCATTTAGCACGGCGGTCAGTCAGGATCAACTTTGCTTTTTTCATTATATTGTTGCTCTATGCTTAATAGGACACTCACAAACCGTCCTGTTATTGTGAACATTAGCCGGCCCTCTAGCATCTCCTTCACGCGCCAAATGAATTATTGTATTCTTTTTTGGTAACAGTTATTTTAGATTTTAAAATGCGGGTATCATGACGTCTACCCATACCATCGTGATATGAGGCAAAGTGTGAGTTTCATGGGAAGAACTCTACGAATTCGGTAAAAAAATACATTAATGTTTCATTTTCGTATCGAACAATTACCTATTAATGTTTTGCCTGGCATACAGAAATAATGCATAGTAGAAAGGTGCGTTATAATAACATCTTTTTCTATTGTATCATATTCATGTGCCTAGAGATTGTATCCACAATGTTACAAATTGTGGAAAGTTAGTCTCGTAACGCAAGTTAACTTTCACTTGCCGACAAATTATTTTCAAAGGAAAATTAGGCATTAATTATCTCTTCGAAGATAGACTTTTAGTGATACTTTAATAATTTTACTAATGTTGTTTTGTTTCTTAATACACGACGGTTATCAGTCAGTATGGTTGCAAGTTCATCATTTGATATTTGTTAGGATACTCTCTGCTGATAGACTTCTTCTTTAAACGCTTCATGCAGTGGTTAACACTCATTTATACACGTACTCTAGTTCATTACAGAATAGTTTATTTATAATAATTTTAGAAAATTTGACGAACCCTTTTAATTCTTTTTTATCTCTTCTTACTTCAAATAATGAATCCCGAATCCTCGGTATATTTCTAGCGATTGTGTTTTGTCATTTTTATAAGTTATATGAAATTTACCTTCAGGTAACGAATCATGTCAGACTTTATTAACTAATGGAAATGGCGACGCTAATACCGAAACATGCCTGGGGCAACAGTGGTGTTGAATTCTAATAGGAGATTAATTTATTGTTGATGGATGTGATGTGATTGGTGATTAGCAGTCACGGTGTATGTCTTTATACTGCATGCGGCGCAGCAGATGGCCAGTTTGAAGAGGCGCGTGGATCAGTCGACCGTGCGCGAGATATAAACCTGCGTAGGATGAGCCGATTGCCAATGAGAAGAGGACTGACAGTGAAATGATAATGTAGAGATGGCGACGGTGAAGCGAGGGTGGGCAGCAGATGAACGGGGACTTTTTTTGTATATTGGAATTATAGAACACGCTGATATTTGATGGCGGTTTAGATGCACGTCTGTATGTCTGTATTCGTGGACCGCGGTGATTATGGCGGAGGTGAAGGTGATGGTGACGGTTTCAGTTCATATATAGTGGTGTCTCTGTATTTAATATGATGGTGCGATGGTTTATTACAGTGATCTCGGGTGGTTGTTAGGAGTTGGTGCGGCGTATGCAGTACGGTGATGTGTGGAAAACGGTGATTAAAGGTAGGCGGTAGACGATTGCCGTGGGAGTAGTCGTTGTTGATGTCGTGACGGCAGAGGCGGGGAGGTTGCGTGACTCTGTCGCAGGGTGAGGGTGGTGGTGAGGGCCGGAGCTGTGGCAGCCACCGTCATTATTGAAGCGTTCGCAGTCTGCAGCAAAGCGCCATCCGCATAGTCGCATCGATCACGATGCTCTTGGCCTTCGTTAACGTTCAACGGCCTTCGCGTGTGACGTCATCGTACCTCCGCAAGCACACGGCACGTTCATGTAATGTATTGCTCCTTGTGAAATGAGTTCGATTGCTCATTTTTTAATTTTTTAGCTGTGTTTAGTGATTTCGAATTTCGATCTTTTATGATTTCCCAACTATTCCCTCTTCTACATTAGCTTGATCAGAAAGAAGATATTTGACCATTAGATTGTGTCAAACGTGTTTGTCCAATCGCATCCTTGATCCAGACCGTCAAACGGTATAAATTTTGTTGACTTTCTTCTTTCTCCACTAATAAGATATGAATTGCCTAACGCATTATTAGTCTATACTATCTAATATTAGGCTGTCATCATTGCAAAAATTGCCAAAATATAATATGCGCGATTTTATTGCGGAACATTTTTAGCACACCCTACTATTATTGTAATCGGACATTGTGAATTATTTAGCGGGGTAAAATCCACGCCAGAATTATTTATATATACATACATGTGTAGCACTGAAATTGTTCCTATGGTTATGTTTTGCCATTTACCTAGCATGTAGCTTATTATGGAATACGAATAACATATACAGAACAAATTTTACTTATTATCCCCCAATTATCATGCAGTCATGAAATGATATGCTATTGTGTTTGAATAATAAGAGTACCCTGCGTGACCTTATTTCGCTATGTGTATCAATAAAACAAATTAAAATGTGGACAGAAATCTGAAATAAATTGGTGTATTGCTAACTTTAATATTCGTTTCATTAAACAATCGAGAAATACTGAGTTGCTCTGTAAATTATTATTTTGAGGTGAAACGAAGTTGAGGAATTAATGAAGGGTTTACTAAGTAAATGAGGAAACTTAACTAAGGAATTAGTAGTTATACAGCGAAACATAAAGTATATTTGTGATGTTGATGGTGTCCGTCACTAGTAGAGCAGTAGAAATATTGAAGGATATTTGCGTTTAAGGTCATAGTGAAGGTTGAATGTGATAAGTCAAGCTGCCAATGCAGTGTGATCTTAATTTAAACACACTTTCAGTTTGCGGAGTTAGATTATTGAAATAGTTTTTTAAGGGAATGTTTAATGTTTATATTAATCAGTCAGTTGTATATGATTATTTATTTATTACTGTTTTTATAATTTGAATCTAGATTTTTAATATTATTTCATATATTGTAATCGTTTGCACCGGATGTATACTTATCGCATTTGAATATATTTATTATTAATTAAATGACAGAAATTGCAACGATTTAATACTAGCGTGGTAAAATATTTAATACTGTACTAACTGTAAAGAAGTGGCGCCAAACAAGTAATATTACGGACAGAATATACTGACAAATAGTACCGAGCTTTGTTTTCACCGGCGCAGTAATACGTCAGGACGTTGTGAGTTCGCCTAGAATTGTGTTATTCGTCAGTTAAATGTTATACAAATATGGATTGTATTGGAAACAGACGCTAATTACAACGCACGTCGCCGCTGCGTCCACTGTACGTTTTATGTTTCTTTCACGATACGACGACGCGCAACGACGACGAGCTTAGCACGTCTCATTCGACGCTCGTGTAGCTGCTAGCGATGTCTTTTAACAATTCGACGGTCATATTTGAAAATACACGAATCACAATTCTCAATGCTTCGAAAAACCTACAAATGTAAATTCTGAGGCAACTATTAACTAATTGGCAAAAAAAATTTAATAGTGACGATGTTCTCTATATGACGATTATGGTTTTCATAACAAGCCAATCAACTGGTTTTTTGGAACGGATTAAAATACGTCCTTTCATTAGCGGCGTAAACTCTTTCAACATATAATAAGTTGTACATATGTGAGCATGCATGTGTGTACTTGTTTAATGTTGTTTAATTCTTTAAGACGGTCGCCCATAAACCACTTTACCTAACATATACACACATATTTTTCAAACTTAAAAACCGAAGATTTTTCTTATGTTGTCACCTATTTTATAGGTCGTGATACTTTTGATCTGCTCTCTGATTGTTCGATATTTTTACATGCTTTTATGACACCTGCTTCCTGCTGTCACACTGCATCACACTATATTTGTTCTATCTTTTTCTTCCATTAAGGCTACCTAGAACTCAGAACATGTGTAAATTATTACGACGTAATCTATTAAAATCGTATTTTCGTTTGGTAATTCCCTGTGAGGATGTATATTGATGCATACTGATTCTCAGTTTAAAAGTAGTCTTTTATCGGTACGAAATTACATTCTTCCAAAAAAAGTACCAAACATGAATTCCTGGCAGAAACTCGAGATAACACTCTCCTTATTCACTCATAAAACCCTAAGTGCGAGCAATTCAAGCCCACACACGAAACAGATGTTATTTGTCTACTTCCCACCAAAATCTGAATTTCTCAATATCGATGGTACTCAAAGAAAAGATTAATCCTTTTCATATTTTTCATTTCATTTCTTTCTATTTGTTTTATCCTCAGATACGTAAGCTCTGCCTTCAGCCATCGACTGGAGGTGGTACGTGCTCGCAAAACACGTACTCGCCAGATCATCCAACCAGCTCATTCTATTTCCCTTGGTCTCGTGCAGGCGGCCCCGAATACTCTCTACCTTCAACCAATACACTGTTTTTCCCCTGTGACTCCCCTCTCGCCCCGCCACCCGTCGCCCCCAAGTTAGGGGGTTTTTTTGTTTCCTCGTTTTCTGCGTCCGTTCCGTCCGCCACGCCTCGACCGCCCCCACATCTGAACTTGTCCCACAACGGAGGAGCCCCGCCTCTGATCGCACCCGCTCTCGCCTCGCCCCGCACCTCCTCGCCCCGCACCTCCTCGCCCGCCACCACCTCGCCCGCACCTCCTTCGCCCCGCCACTTCCTCGCCCCGCACTTCCTCGCCCGCGCACCTCCTTCGCCCCCGGACACCACCTTGCCCCGCAACCTCTCTCGCCCCGCACCTCCTCGCCCGCACCTCGTCCCGCACCTCCTCGCCCCGCACCTCCTCGCCCCGCACTTTCTCGTTCCCCGCACCGCCTTCGCCCCGCACCGCCTCGCCCCCACCGCTCTTCGCCCCGCACCGCCCTCGCCCCGCACCGCCTCGCCCGCACCGCCTCGCCCCGCACCGCCTCGCCCCGCACCGCCTCGCCCGCCCGTCCCCGCCTCGCCCGCTCGCACCCGCCTCGCCCGCGACCGTCGTGCCCCGCCTCGGGCCTCGCCCCGCCTCGCTCGCCTCGCCCGCCTCGCCCGCGCTCGCCTCTGCCCTCGCCCCGCCTAACGCCCCGCCTCGCCCACGCCTCGCCCCGCCCGCCCCGCCTCCGCCCCGCCTCGCCCCTCGCCTCGCCCCGCCTCGCCCCGCCTCGCTCCCGCCTCGCCCGCCTCGCCCCGCCTCGCCCCGCCTCGCCCTATGCC
Organism: Gryllus bimaculatus; assembly: GCA_017312745.1. Taxonomy (NCBI): domain Eukaryota; kingdom Metazoa; phylum Arthropoda; class Insecta; order Orthoptera; family Gryllidae; genus Gryllus; species Gryllus bimaculatus. The sequence continues at coordinate 4,388,795 of BOPP01000058.1, read as the reverse complement.
TCGCCCCCGCCTCGCCTCCGCCGCGCCCCGCCTCGCCCCGCCTCGCCCCGCCTCGCCCCGTCCTCGCCCCTCACCGCCTCGCCCCTGCTACCGCCTCGCCCCCGCACCGCCTCGCGCCGCCTCGCCCCGCATGCTCGCCACCACGCCTTTTTCGCCCCGCCTCTGCCCTCGCCTCGCCCCGCCTCGCCCCTGCCTCGCCTCGCCCCGACCTCGCTCGCCTCGTGCCCCTGCCTCGCCCCGCTCGCCCCCGCCTCGCCCTCCCCTCGTGCCCCGCCTCGCCCTCGCCTCGCCCTCGCCTCGCCTCCGCCTCGCCCGGCCTCGCTATTTTGTTAATTTTTATGTCTTCATTTGCTTTACTGGGTTATTTCTAATCCTGTTTTTATCTATTTTTCTTTTTTTCTTTATTTTTATATGCTTCTCTTTTTTATTTTTTAAATATTTCCTGTAATTTTTTGAATTTTATTTTTGGTTTTTTTAATTTTTATTTTCTATTTATGTTGTGTTTATGTGGTGTTCTTTTTTGTTGGATGTTCTTATGTTTATTTTTAATTTATTTAATTATCTCGATAATTACAATGATGTAGTACGATATGATGTGTGTAAAAAGCAGAAGTCTCAACACTAATAAGTTACAGCCAAATTATCTTCAAATATATAATCATAATCACTTTCAAATATTAATTGAGAGAATTAATATAATTGTCAAAATTAGGCACACCACCACAACAATAAGGCAGAGCACATTAAAATTTTAAAAGAATTATTAAGAAGCATAGGGTAAGGGCACAAATACATGAATTAATCAGTCATATGGCCTGAAACATCAACTGGATATTATCAGGCAAAAAAAAATAAATATATGTGTAAAAGATGTGCGAACCGGCGATGGGAATGTTGTCTTCTTAGTTAATAAAGAAGGCCAAGTCTGAAAATCGCTTATATTTAAGATATTACGTCTGTGTTTGACAATTCCTGTTCCTACAATTCTTTTCCAATTTGTCACTGATTTCTCAGGAAACAATCAAATCCCATTAATCTGTTACATATAGTTTAATACAATTGCCTGTTCGGCAAAAATGAAATGAGAGCAATTGAAGTGAATATAATGGTTAATGGCTAGGATTCCATGAAAAATGCTTGAGTTAAAGAATGATGCAGAATTTCCACATTACAAGTAATTAATGAAATCTAGGCGCTCTATTAAGTTAACGAAAAATGGTTAACTTTCCCAGCAGAAATATTTTCAAAGAGGTATGGTAAAGTGCGGTGCTCATACAAGAGTGTTGTAGTCGAGAAATAAAGATGCAGTCGCAGAGTAGGACTTAAAACATCCAAGCACCAAAACAACCAAATATCACATTATTAATCCATCATTAAATTTTTGTAAGTTATTGATGGTTTCACATTTGCTGTCAATTGAACGTGATATTATGTATTTGTCATATCTATATACATTTAATATGAAATAAAAAACTGAACTTATTCCATTGGAAACATGCTCCACTTAAAACATTTAACACACCTCTGAACTATGGTTGAAATTAAAAATGATCCCCATTATAAATTGGGTTTGCAGAATTAGTACTTTTAGATGTTCACTTTTGAATGCCCACAAAATCAACCATCACTATTATATCTATATATCATCGCTCAAAGTCATCTCTCTATCGCTCCTGCATCTATCTTCCTCTAAACTTACCCTCACTATCACCCAAATATTTGGAAATGCAAGGATGTGGCTGTTGTGGGGGTGTGGGGTGTGTGTGTGGTGTGGTGTGGTGTGTGGGGTGGGGGTAGGTGTCGCCTTCGCCCGCCTCGCCCCGCCTCGCCCCGCCTCGCCCCGCCTCGCCCCGCCTCGCCCCGCCTCGCCCGCCTCGCCTTCGCCCGCGCCTCGCCTCCGCCTCGCGCCCGCCTCGCCCCGCCTCGCCCCGCCTCGCCTCGCCTCGCCGCCGCCTCGCCCCGACCTCGCCCCGCTCGCCCCGCCTCGCCCCGCCTCGCCCGCCTCGCCCCGCCTCGCCCCGCCTCCGCCCCGCCTCGCCCCCGCTCGCGCCCGCTCGCCCCGCCTCGCCCCGCCTCGCCCCGGCACCGCCTCGCCCCGCCACCGCCCGCCCCGCACCGCCTCGCCCCGCACCGCCTCCCGGCGCACTCGCCCCGGCTCGCCCCGCGTCGCCCCCGCCTCGCGCCCGCCCTCGCCCCGCCTCGCCCCGCCTCGCCTCGCCCCGCCTCGCCTCGCCCCGCCTCGCCCCGCCTCGCCCCTCCCCCGGCCGCGCCCCGGCCTCGCCCCGCCTCGCCCCGCCCTCGCCGCCGCCTCGGGCCCCGCCTCGCCCCCGCCTGCCCCGCCTCGCCCCGCCTCGCCCCGCCTCGCCCCGCCTCGCCTCCCGCGCGTCCCCCGCCTCGCCTCCGCCTCGCCCCGCCTCGCCCCGCACCGCCCCGCCTCTTCCACCTCTCCGTCTATATCGGTCTCGCTCTGTTCCGGTCGCCCCGTCTCTCCCCGCACGCTCTCGCCCTTAAACACGCACAACCCCACATATACCTTCTCTTCCTCGCACCACTCGCCCTCACCTGCGCCGCCCCCGCACATACACGCAACACGTTCGGATCTCGTTTTGAGTCGTGTAGTGTTGTGGGTAGTTCTCGTCAGCGTCGTTTCTCCCCTGGACGCAGGAGCGGCGTTATCTCTGACGACGAGACTCGTGTGCCCTGCGCTGCCCCTCCCCCCGTCGTCTACCCTCGACCGTGCGCGTTTCCTTCGCGCTGGTACGACCTTTCGTCACGAAGCGGCGGTCCTCTCCTCTCTCTCTCTATCATTCTGTGGGCCATGGCGCGTTCGCCACCCACGAACCAGCGCGAGACTCCTCCTGGCCAATCCGTAACTAATAAATCTCTTACGAAGCATTGCAACACATTTCGATACTTATTAGTTTTTTCAAAAGCTTTGAAAAAGCGCGTTTAAGACGAGTACGGATTAAATAAACGTTTTAAAAAAGTGTGCTTTGACTCCAGGAGATAGCTTAACACCATGATTTTGATAGCAAATTGATGGATAAGTAGTCAAAATAAACAAAAAAACGTCAATTTACCAATAGATCCCAAGGAAATCTATATACGAAATATAAAGTTGAAGATATTTTTAAGAAAATTATTTAATTAGTTGCTTTGCGTGTCTCATCTAACCAATCATCAAAATTTCTTACAATAAAAGGCATAAACACTATATCAAAGAATTATGGTAAGCTGAATACAATAAGAAATGTTTTTCATTAATAATTCTTTTTAATGTCTTTGGGCTATGGCGTTCAAAATGTCGAAATCGAAATGTAGTAAATCATCAAAGGAATTTCTTAATTCTAGACATAATAAAAAAAATATTCACGCATAATAAATATAAATATGATTCAGATACTTATATTTAAGAGGGAGCAGTAAATATATATTTTCCGTTTATTTATTTTAAATTAAATTATTTTTATTTTTAATTTTAATAAAAAATTTATATTATTTTTAACCCCAGTTTTAATAGATTTCTTCAAAGCTTTGAATAATGCATCAAGATAAAACTTCCCAAATGATGTTTGGGCTAGAATTAAAAATATAATTTGAAAATGGAGGAATTTTTTTATAGTGTTAATCGTTATTAAGTGAACCGAAAAGAATTGAGCATTACTTACGACATATACTTAAAGGTATAAAACAAAATAAATGAATCGGCGATACGGTCCATTTTGTATGGCCACTGACTTTCGTTAAATTAATAAATATAGTTTTAACCTTCTCGAATAAAATCTCAATACAAATAATGTTGTTACTAACTTTCTTTTGGTTTATAAATGCGTTGCGTTACGTTCCATGCTCTATGTTACAAAACCTTGAATTGATTGTTCTTCACGTGTCGTGGGGACTTTGAAAATTCCGTATTGTATCTCTCT
>BOPP01000058.1:4339808-4380200 GCA_017312745.1 Gryllus bimaculatus | reverse complement strand
TTTTTAAAATGGTTTAAAAAATTAAAATGAACATTGTTGACAAATGGAATTGATTTATTTTATGTATAATTAAAATATTTTATATTATAAATTAAAAATAATTTTAAAAGCTAATATAGTATATTTGAAATGGTTCACTTATCTATATTTTCAGAATCTTAACCAACCTGCCATGTCTCATGTAACCGAATTTCCAGTCATATCATTAATCTTTGGATTGCTGATTCAGCATGTTTATAAGATATATTCCCATGAAACAGTTCCTTCAACAGAGAAACGAGTCGAGATAGGTCTACGGTTGCCGTACTTTATGTTGAGTTGATTTTTACCTGTAATGACACCACAGAGCTTGAATTTGTTGAGAAAAATGGGACTAACTTGATCGAACATTGCGCGCCGTCTGTAAACGCGCATCTTTTTACGAGCCTACCTCATTTTCGAACTAAATTTGGAGATACGAATGTCTAAGTGTAACGAAATACCAATCATCACGAAACACATGACCTCCACATTGTATTTTGATAGTATGGCGTAATTTGATGTACTTAATTTGTGACACACTTTGCTACAACAGATTTGAATAGTCTTCCGCGTAATCCTGTTCAGATGATTATTCTATATCTATAGAGCTCAAGTATTATGTAACGGCCTTTGGAGAAACTTATAGCATATAAAGAAATACTACAAAGAAGTAACTTTTCGTATTGTCAATTTATTACGTTCCTCTTAAGTTCCAATTTTCTTCGAAAGCCTTTGTAGTTAGTTGGTTACTCTCAAAATAGTTCTGATGGTCTCAATGATCATACTATCTATAATAAATGTGATCTTTTGCAAGTTGAAGTTTTTATTTTTATTCTTTTCAATGTTTTTTGTATTACCGTAAGATGGTGTTAGTTCATGAATCATTAGATTGTGAACTTCCGATGGATTGTGGATTCCGATTTATTAGCACACAGACACGAACTGCCGAAATGTCCTTTCAAAATGTAATATGGCGCTCTTTGTGTTACACCTTGTTGATCCTGCTTCCCGTCAAGTGTAGTATTCTACAGTTTGTCAATATTTTTTATTGAAAGTTTTATTATATTTATTCAAACTAGAGTAAGAAGATTCTCTGTGTACTTCCATTCGAACGTTATAAGAGAATCTCCGCGATTTGCATCACATGGACTTTTTTCTTAATTTACATTTTATTTATAGCAAGCGATCCGGTAATGCCTTTTTTTTTATAAGTGTGGGACAGGGATGAAATTCCTTGCAAGTTAGACAACAAGTTTCTATATTTGTGAGAACAGTCCTAGTCGGGATCAAGTCAATCATAATCAATTGTTGTCTTAAAAATGAGAATGTGAGATATTGAAGAATAAGTGATATGTTGGGCGTTATGAAATGTTAAAGTAAATTAGGTCATATTGAAGACCATGGTTTTTCCCTTTTGAAAAGGATAAATATATCTTTGGCTATTTAGATTTGATATTCTAGTGAAATGGTAAAATAATTCCTTCCATTCCCGAGTGAATTTACAAAATCCCTTTCGTACGCCATTACTAGGGTCTACGTAGCACTAGGCGGGCTTCTTGCGTCGTCGTTGTCGAAGGAAGAGACTCACACAGCTTAACGGATCGCCATAGCTTGTCGCTCTACGCGGCATACTAGCCTCGCCCGGTAAGCCTAAGACTTGATCTACGAAGATTCGTGCCCGAGCATGCGTGTCTTGGTTAGGCTGCGAGAGCGATCGAGGCCTGGAATTCGCTACGTAAATCAGAAGGACTCGAGAGCTGTACCAAGACTCGTTGTTCTCTGAAGCCGGAACGGCATCGTGAAACCGAACCCGTTCCCTGGCGAGACAGACGCCGGGCGGAACTGCTACATATGCGTAATTTGAGCCTTGTTTCGACTCGGGGCTCTACTGAGGAAATATTTTGTTGCTTATAACGGTCCAGAGCAGATTCAGCTCTTAGAGGCTTCAGGCATAATCCAACGGACGGTATTATCAAGTTGAACCCTACCGGCCTCACTCTCCGACGTTGAGCTTTGTACCTCGGTGCCACAACATGGCGCTGAGAGGTTCGCAATGTTCTCTGCTCCATCCCCTCGACGTCGACGCAGCACGGCGCTCTGGTGCGCGCATTCGCCGCCACGCACGAACGACTCCCGCGCCCCCTGACTCCCCTTCCCCGCGCCCCGTCCCGCCACATATCGCACTGTGCAGCGCGCGCAAGAAGGAAATGAGTGTGTTTTATCGCCCCCGCGTCCCGCGTGCCGCTCGCTCCCCGCCCGCTTGCTTTACTGTCCGCCCACCACCCACCGACCAATCCCATCCCATTTCCCATTGCGCCTGCCCGCCGGGGAGGGGAGTCAGGGGGCGCGGGAGTCGCTTCGTGCGGCGAATGCGCGCACCAGAGCGAGCTGCGGTCGCGAGAGATGGAGCAGAAATGCGATCTCGGCGCCTGTTGTGGCCGCGGTTACAAATGCTCCCGTCGGAGAGCTGAGGCCGGTAGGCGTCACTTGATAATACCGTCCGTTGGATTATGCCTGAACGCCTCTAAGGCTGAATCTGCTCTGGACCGTTAAGCAAAAATATTTCTCAGGAGTCCCCGAGTCGAACAAGGCTCAATTACGCAATTGTAGCGTACCGACCCGGCGTCTGTCTCGTCCAGGGAACGGGTTCGGTTTCACGAATGCCGTTCGGCTTCAGAGAACAACGAGTCTGGGTACAGCTCGAGTCTTCTGATACGAGCGATTCCAGGCCTCGATCGCTCTCGCAGCCCTACCAAAGACAACGATGTCGGGGCTCGGAATCTTCAGTAGACGTCTTAGGTACCGGGCGAGGCTGTATGCGCGGTAGAGCAGCTCAATGCTGCGATCCGTTAAGCTCGTATGAGTCTCTTCCTTCGGCAACACGACTGACGCAGGCCGCCTGTGGCTACGTAGGCCCTAGTAATGGCGTACGGCAAGGGATTTTTAAATCACTCGGAATGGAACGGATTGATTTTCCATCACTAGAATCAAATCTAAATACCCCAAAGATATATTTATACCTTTTCAAAAGAAAAACCTATGGTCTTCATATACCTAATTTATTTAACATTTCATACCCCAACATAACTTATTCTCCTATATCACATTCTCAATTTTTAGACACAATTATTGATTACTTGAAGTCCCCCGTAGGACTGTTCTCACAAATTTGAAATTCTTGTTCTAAACTTGCAGGATTTCATCCCTTCCCACACTTATAAAGCATTACCTCGCTGTATAAAAAATGTAAATTAAGAAAAAAGTCCCTTGAATGCAAATCGCGGAGTTCTCTTATAGTTCAGAATGGAAGTACACAGATCGATCTCTTCTCTTAGTTGAATAAAATATAAAATTACAATAAAAATATTGACAAACTGTAGAATACTACACTTGCGGGAAGCAGGTCAACAAGGTTAACACAAAAGAGCGCCATATTACTTTTGAAAGACATTTCGTTGCTGTGTGCTATAAATCGGAATCCACAATCCATCGGAGTTCACAATTATGATTCATAAACTAACACATACTTACACGGTAGATAAAAATAACATTGAAAAGAATAAAATAAAAACTTCCTTGCAAACGAAGTCCTATTTTATTATAGATGTATGATACATTGAGACATCAAAATATTTTTAGTAACCAACTAACTACAGAGCTTTCGAAGAAATTGAACATTAAGAGGATCGTAATAAATTGAACAATACGAAATGTTACTTCTTTGTAGTATTTCTTTATATGTCTACTTAAGTTTCTCCAAAGGCCGTACATAATACTTCGAGCTCTATAGATATAGAATAATCATCTGAACAGGATTACGGGAAGACTTTAAACTGTGTAGCAAGTGTGTCACAAATTAATGTACATCAAATTCCCATAATATCAAATACAAATGTGGAGTCATGTGTTTCGTGAATTTGGTATTCGTTCACTTAGAGACATTCGTATCTCAATTTTGTTCGAAAATGAGGTAGCTCGTAAAAGATGCGCGTTTACACGGCCTGCATGTCTATCAAGTTAGTCCCATTTTTCTCAACAAATCAAGCTCTGGTGTCTTACAGGTAAAAATCACATCTCAAAACGTACGGCAACACGTAGACCTATCTCACTCGTTTCTCTGTTGAGAAACAGTTCATTGGGAATATTCTTATAAATGCTGAATCACAATCAAGATTCAATGATTGTGCTGGAATTCGGTTACATGTGGCAGGAGTTTGGTTAAGATTATGAATATAGATAGGCCATTTCAAAATATTATTAGCTTTTAAAATTATTTTTAATTTTAATTTTAAAATATTTTTAATTATCATTAAAAAATCAATTACCATGTCAAATTATGTTAATTTTCATTTTAAAATATTTTAATTACCATTTAAAAATATTTTATAATTATGAAATTCTTAATTTTTTAATATTTCTTGTTTACATGTGAAGATTTTCTAGGAGTTACACATTAACTAAATTCTTTTACATTTTCGTCATTCGAAATTTTTTTGAGGTCTATTTCTTCAGCATCATGTTTTAATATAATTTATTATTGTTTATAACATTTTATACTTACTGAACATGTTAAAAGTTTTAAAAAACGCAAATGTACATTGATTTTAAAAGTATTAAACTAAATATGTCATTCTTTTATGGTAGCCTAAACTCAAGTGGACGAGTAGGGTTACAGTTCATCTATGATGAAATGTATTCACGGAACATGTATGTTAGAAAGATTGTTAGAAGTTTTAAACCACTTTAAATCAGTTAGTTGTTTAACCTTAATATTTTCTGGTCAAATTTATGAAAGTTACATTGCTAAGTCATAATTTACACGTCCAGAAAGGTCTAAGTTACAACTGTATATTTGAGCCGTAAAATACTGTCCAGAAAACACGCGAGTTGTATTTCGATGCTTTAGAAATATGTAATTACATACAAAATGCATATTTTTTCATAAATAACAAGATATGAGAAATAGTTGAGGAACATATAATTTATTACATTAAGATAGTAATTTAAATTAGTGATGACAGAGGAATCATCAGGCTTGGTGTCATATTTTAGTACGTTAAAAGTTATTACAACACATAGGATAATCACCATGTCCTTCAGAATTAATTATTTTTGTATCATTTGAAAAATATAACAGCATCATGGTAATTTCATTTTTTTCATTTTGTATAGAAGAGCTCAATTCAATGATTTATAAGCATTATTCAAACTTCAATACAACTATACAACTTCAACTGCTTTAATCTCCAGTTCAGTATTTTAACACCCCTTCTTATGGCCGTGAAATTAAGTTATTGATTAGGTGATTTCTTACTACGGAGCTAGGCGGTAATTTTGTAGCTAACAATAAAAACATCTTTGAATATAATTTTGCAACGAATCTACATTGCGTCTTTAGGTCCTTGAAGCAAACGCTGGACGTCTTTCTTTAGAACATTAAAATATTCCAAATCAAACTGGCAGTCTTTGGCCACGTGGCATTGAAAAAACCTTGAAGGTGATTGAATCGCCCTCCCAAGATTAATGATGTGCTTATCTGCGCTGCGTTTTTAAGTCGGCCGCGCCCTTGAATGAAAGCGATCCTTCTCGCCTTCTCGCCTGGCCGCGGGACTTTGTCGCGGAACCTTGTCGCGGGACTTTGTCGCGGGACTTTGTCGCTGGTTGTTTGCGTGTTCGCGTGACTTGGAGAGAGCGACAGCTCTCCACAGCGACGACAGAAACGTACCGCCGCCGGGATAAACCGCTTTACACCGCCGTGTTATTAGCAGCCCAGATCGTGCTACGGGTGCAGTATCCGCGTTGCAAAGCTGCGTACGTTTTCCTGGTGATAACGAACCAAAGGGCGTATTCGGGTAAAAGACGGTTAAGTGTTAACTCACGAGGAAACGTTGCGTTGTTGGTGTAACGATAATGACATAATGTGGGTGTTTGGGGGCGAGGCGATTCTCTAAGTGGCCTCGAGCAAACCGAGTGGCGTAAATTGAGCAAAGTGGTTCGGACAGCTAAAAAAACTTTGCTTAATACGAGTGCTCTGTAATCAACCCTTAAAGTTTACAGCAAATTTTATCTCCAGAAAGGTTATTATGTGTAGTGACAAACGATAAATGATCAACACAAACCTCTTTATTTAATATTTTGCCTTTAAATTATCTCTTAATGAACTATTTATTTACACATCTGAAGAAAAAATAACATTAATATGCTGAGATATACGAATTGAAATTCATTACCGTGCATACACACAAGCTTTTTACGTTTTAATACTCCTCTTTCTGCTTTCTTATCGAAGTTTAGTTTCTTTTCTTGTACAGTTTGTGGGTTGCATCATATTAATTTTGCATTATGAATGTGTATTTCTCATTTATATTGACTGATATTCTGAACCTTTACTAGAATACTTCATCTCCTTACGAATGATGTATCTACAATCATTATGTAATGTTTCAATGATTTTCATCTGCACCCAGTAAAGTTCATACCCTTATATTTATAAATGTAAAAGAACAGTGCTCAATATTTGTGATCTGAAAGTTTCTGACAGCCTTCTTGCAAATGCTTGATGTTGTGAATTATGAGGAACATATTATTTCTTCTTTTATTTTTCTTATACCTTTCCGGACAAGTTACTGAATACCTCAGCTTTTGTGTTCAATAATAAATTGATTGATTTGATAGGAATCATAGACCTTGTACTGTGCGTCACATTCAAAATGTGAAAATACCAATACCTTTCTTGATACTCGCCCTGAAATCTACTACTTGGCATGCTTGTGCAACGACTTTGCGGGTGACATTATTATTTGCAAATTGTCATCATTATTTAAAGACTGAACATCAGACCTCCATATCTGACCATATTTTTTTCTCAATCCCATCAACAAATTAGCATGACTCTTTCCACCGGTAATATTTGGTCACCTATTAACATATTAGATATTAGTGATAATTTGGGAGATCAATAGGTAATAGTTTGTCTTTACTCCTACCGATACGATGTATGAGCTCAGATGATTTTGTGATGGTGTAAGCGGGCATCTTTTAATTGTGAATTATTAGGTGACCTAGTCAATAATCCAGCTGTAATATTTCAGAAATACCCGATAGCGCAGTAAAAAAATTCCTTTTAATCGATATATGAAAACTTTAATTTAATTAGTCACTAATTACATATTTTCTAACGTTTCAACAACAAAACTGAATACTACATTAATTTAGCATATCTCTCTCCTCCTACATTTGTCAAAGTTTTAATCTGTTATCCCCAATCCACCGATTCCAATCCAACTTAATATTCCGACGATACCATCTTATTTATTTTCAGTCCCAGTGTTTCAGAGGTAAATATGCATTAATACATGATTTCAAATACACTCGAGAATACAGAAAATGTCTGCAAATAGGTGGATAACTGGTCCGTTTGTTCAATAATTAAAGATGTTGTCATTGCCAACAATGTTTTTTAATTCAAAAGCAGCTTTCGATGGCTTAGCCATCATCAGTTGTCTGCTAGATGGAAGCCACAAAACGACTACCGAGTAGTCATTTTGTGGCTTCCATCTAGCAGACAACTGATGATGATGGCTAAGCCATCGAAAGCTGCTTTTGAATTAAAAAACATTGTTGGCAATGACAACATCTTTAATTATTTTAAAAATGCCAAAGATATCCTACCACAACACCGTTTGTTCAAGTTTGAATCTATTAACGACTCAAGTGAAAACATCTGCCTTAGAATATATTCCCGTCATGCCCCAATACAGATATCCAACAATCCCGTGTCCTGGACCCACAAAGACAAGGATATTAAATCTGTCAGATTTCTGACAGACACCCGACTGGCATGAAAACTCCATATCCTCTCTCGCTTAAATCTGGCACAAGCCACTCTCCGCGAATTATGTAATAGGGTAAAAGGATTTTTCTTCTCTAACTAACATTTGCCCAGTCTGGAATGTCGTAGCATGTTAATTCATTGATCATCTCCAAATCTTATATGATTTACGTGTAAGGAAGTTACAGAATGCAATTTTGAACTTAGCGAATCTGATTACACGAAACATATTCGCATATTCGACTGCATCGGAACGGGTACCAGCCAAACTTCATTCGAGGATGATTGCCTTACAATCAGGGCCACATGCCCTATGAGGTCGTAACATGTACTCTGTTTTTAAGAGTGCGTTTGGTCAGAATACTAAATGTGAAACTTCTGATCTATATTTAATAAATCCAGAATACTTCATTTCAATTTAATTTATTGTGGATTACTATGAACACTCTTATTATATTTTACACTTTCTTGATATTTCTCAAAGTTACGATGTATCATAAGATTATAGCATTAAAATCAAGGAGAAAATTTAATTATAGCATCAAAAAATGTTAAATTCTGTGGCATAATCTTTGAAAATGATATTATATTATTTTGTCTTGTATTTACGATAGTTTTGATCTGCAGCTTCTCATACAGACATCTATGTTTTGTTATGTACTGTTTCAATCATAAATGCTGTAAGGTTGGTGTTATTACCCTGGCAGTGTTTCTTTCCAATTATCGGATGACACAGACGTTAGTGATGTGTAAACACATATCATTTAGCGCTAGGGACATTTTGCACTCTCTAACGTTAAAACAATCGAAAGAACTATCCGTATTGAGCGCATGAGCAGTTCAAGGTTCGCATCACTGTTTTGTGCACCTACGCATGCGCAGAAGATAGATGCAGTCTGATACGGCGTGCAAAATCTCCCTATTGCAAGTGTCGTCCGATATTGGCAAGAGGCACTCCCGATTTAAACAAAGTGATACTTGAAGGTCAGGAGCTGGACGGAGAGGGAGCACTGTCATCCAATGAGGAGCTTCGTTACGCGTTGAATTTTTGGTACTGGAGACCCCGATTGGATGAAAACGTTCACCTCTCCTTCCAGCTCGTGATCTTGCAGTGGCACGGAGTAATTGGAGAGTAAGAGGGCGGCAAATACTATATAGAGACAATACAGGACACTTCCCTGTTCTTCCACGCAACCGATGGAAACAAGTTCCCACTATCGCTCCTAGTGTCAGAACCTGGTACTTCAGAGCCAAATGAAGACATCAATATGATTCTTACGGAAGAAATACAGTTTTTTAAAATTCACCTCACGAAATAAGACTCATTTTTGCCTAGTTTTCTTATGACTTAATTGGCTTAAATTACGGAAAATAATAATGTACAAAAGATGTGTTTTACATATACCAAGAATAAAATGGTTACAAATGCAAGATTTCTCTTGCCTTAACACTTCCAATGATACATTTGGTATTTTTTTGGTATTTGCTTTCTTCAAAAAGCACTGTATTAATACATTGATACCTCTGGTCACATACAAATTAGTACACTCCTCACATAGAATATTTTCCAATTGAATATTAATGACTTACATTAATTGTTGTTTGACCTCAAGTTTACTGTGACATAATCAATTTATTTTTTATCAAAAACATACTTAATATTAGAAAACAAACTAATAACTAATTCATTTTGGTAGAAAAGAGTGGCATTCACATACTGCTTAGTCAGAATACGCGAGTTTCTTAATTTATGGTTTTCATCTACTACATTCGATAAACTATTTTCACCTGAAAAACGAACGCAAGTTCTTTAGAATTTCATAATTAAAACAGCAAAAAACTGCACAAATGTTTTCCTGCCATAAGGAAGGATGCCAAGAACAGTATTGTGAAATAAGTTTTCCAGAAATTAGCCAGGAAGACAAATTTTAAAAAATCGAGCAGAAAACAAACACCAACAGAGCACTGAGCTTAGGCTGTATTAGTTTTCACCAGGTTCTGCCACTAGATGAAGCTGGCATGAGTGTTTCTTTATGTATCGCTAAGTGTCGTGTATTGTCTCTCTAGTATTTGGCGCGGTGCGTTGGCAATCCTGACGAGTGGTGTGTTGTGTGTGCGCAGCCGGGCGCCTCCGGTGATGGAGAGGCTCCCCGGCGCCCTCCGAGCGGACGACAGCAGCGGGGGCGGTGGCCTCGGCAGCGGCGGCGGCGGCCGGCGCCAGCGGCCAGCGGTCGCGGGGCAGGGCGCCTTCGAGCGGGGACGGTCGCGGCGGCGGCGCGCGCCCCGGCGGGCGCGCGGCGCGCGCGGCCGGGCGGCGCGGGCAGGACGACGCCTTCGTGGGAAAAGGCGCGTGGCGCCGGACGTGGACGGCCCCAACGCTACGCTCGACGCGCTCTCCGCGGCGGCGGCGGCCAACGCCAGCCTCAACGGCTCCGCGCCGGGCCTGGGCGCGGCCAAGGGCTTCTGCCTCGAGTGGGAGGCCGCCCAGCACAACCTCTTCCAGACGGCCAACCTCTTCTTCGCGGCCGCCTTCCTGGTGCCGCGCAGCTTCAAGCAGAGCCTGCTGCTCCTCAGGTGAGTGCTGCCGCGTTAGGCCGGCCGTCGCTCGATAGGCCTGGGCTTCACGCATCCTGCTAATCATTGGCATGCTAATCAAGGCTTAGAGCTAATCATTGGCCCCAAGCATCAGGCAAGGAGTCCGACCGTCGGTCGAGTAGCGTCATAGGCTGGACTTCACGCATCAGGCAAGGTCTTCCTGCTAATCATTGGCCTGCTAATCATTGGCCTGCTAATCAAGGCTTGAGGCTTATCATTGGCCCCAAGCATCAGACAAGGCGTCCTTCGACCGTCGCTCGAGTAGCGTCATAGGCCTGGGCTTCACGCATCAGACAAGGCCTTCCTCCTAAGCATTGGCCTGCTAATCAAGGCGTGGGGCTAATCATTGGCCCCAAGCATCAGACAAGGCATGGGGATGAGACAAACTACAAGTAACCAGAACAACGAACGCAACACCGGACCGGAGAGGGATTTCCATTAGGGAGATACAACCAGGTGCTGGAGTGAGCCAGCGTCGCTAACCATAGTTGGGTCACATGACATACCAAGTCACATGGTTCGGCCCTTTGTGAGATTGTAAGAGAGTGTCATGAAGCCACTAGCAGGTAACGCATTTTGATATACTGAGAGCACTCGCACAACAACACCAAATAATGAACAAGTGATTGCAAATTAGCGTTCATTCTATAAATTTTAAGGTATTATTAATATAAAGAATTTATACAATAAAAACTGTTTATAACAGCAAGTCATTAGACCTAGTACCTACTACATTTCAACCAGAGGAAAAATAAAAATATTTGTGTAATACAGCAAAAACGTTCCGCCCCAGACTGGCGTGGAGTCGTTGTGTGCACAAGGTACTCCGATGAGTTCCAGCTCGTTTGAGTGGTTCTCGGTCACTGTAGGGCAGAGGGTGTAACTTCTAGGGCACGGCAGATGCCGAGTCGCGGGTAGACGGAGATGGATGGCGTCCCCGCAAGGCGTGTGTAGGGAGGAAGGGGTTTTGAAAGGAGTTAGCTCCAACAAACGCTTCAAAGTGGATGAAAATCGTTTTGTAAATATCTAACTCGTGTCTGTGTTATTGTGGTGTATATCCCTACCCACAATGTCACACCCGCTTGAGCCCTCTCAATAACAAATTTCTATACTGGGCAGATATCGTTTAGATAATTAGTTTAACTCCCATCTTACAGAATGAAGGTTTGGAATCCCGTCAATATATACTATCTGTGAAAATATCTACAGAAACGATACATTTCGGCTTTCATTCTTAAAAATCTTGCGATCTTAGTTTCCTTCACTAGAACCTTACACTTACTTACTTACTTACGCGTGCCAGATGACGAAACAACTGATTTTGATATACTGATTGCACTAGCACAGCAACACCAAATAATTAATAAGTTATTGTAAATTAGCGTTCATTCTATAAATTTTAAGGTATTAATAATATTAAGAGTTTATACAATAAAAACGGTTTATAACAGCAAGTCATAAGACACCTCGTACCTACTACATTTCAACCAGAGAAAAAAAAATGTAATAGGAAAGAACAAAAGACTCAATAGAAGCCTTTAATATTTTAAATATATAGATATGTTGAGTGTATATTTGTAATAAAATTGCGTTTCTTTTCACTCTCTGGCTTGTATATCTACAGAAACTTTTGTCTTAAAGCAATATGTGGATTATTATTTACAACCTTTTTATCGAAATAATAATTGCAATACGGGAATCACATTATATTAAATTATTTATTGTAGAATATATTGAAAAATAATATCACATATATTAGCCTCCCAAATATATTTCTATGGATTTTGGATAAAATAATCTAAAATAAAACTACTAATTGAAAAGGGTATTATAAAATTTTTATCTTCCGCAAAAATCATCTATGTAAAATAATACACAACCTTACGAAAGTAAACAAAAACACATCTGACAGACTTTTACCATATATCGTGTGTCTCAATAATTGTAACAAATAAATATCCGGATTCGGTGTAGCGTTAGGATATACGTCATAGTAAATTCCAAAATATCCTTTTAACATTCGGACTGTGGAACGTCACGAAGTCAAGACTATTAATCTTCAGCAAAAGGCCATGAATATTTAAAGCGTTGTTTTCCGTAGTTCCAATAGCCAATGGGAGGAAGAGCACAGCCGGAACATGAAGGCACAAAACAGGAATAAATAGGAACGGCGAACAAAAGATTCTTCCAACACTGCACTCAATACGCCTTTATTTAGAACACAATATTGTATAAAAACATTTGTATAGTATCTCACGTCTCTAATGAAAAATTTTTCGCCTCTGTAGAGCAATATTGTTTTGGTTGATTGAAATGAACAGTATTGTGAAAACGGATTGAGTTTCTTTCTCTTGATTATATTGTATATTCCACATTCTTTATATCGGATTTTCATGTGTATTTTATCGTACGGCAAAAAATATTTATACATTAATATTTTTCTCATTATTAAGGGAATTAAATTTTGTGAATAAAAATTTATTTAGATATATTGAATTAAGATATATGAATGTTACTTTTTCCGTACATCTTTTTATCCAGTCGATTTACTTTTTCTAAATAAGCTTGTTTTAATTTTACGCATTATTTTTTGATAATTGTATTAGATTGTCATTTTTTTAATTTATTTATTTAATAGGTAATTATTACAAACAAATTAGCTTACTTGATCCTATGTGGCTAGGCCGAAGGCCTTTAAGCCATCATAATACCTATATCCTTTCGCGTTCTAATCTTTCGAATTCTGGTACTCACCCCAAATGGTCTCTCCATCGCATCAAAGCCGCGGAAAAGAGACCATAAGGTACGGTCAATTTTTGTCAATTTTTGAACTACAGTTCATCGTTCATGGACAATGTTAGAAACAATAATATTAGAAACTAACTACTAAAGATGCTCAGGAAGGGTTCTTAAGAAAAATACACAAAATATTTGGAGTACAAAATACAATTTGAATTTAGAAATATGTCATTCATGACGTTGACAATAGGCACGCGGGAGTGTTTATTAACTTAAAAACATTACAAATAAATTACATTTCCCCCTAGATGAATTCTTATTGATATTCTTCACTGGTTTTTCTAACAGTAGTCGCTACTCTTCAATTAATATATCATACAATGTTTCCTCATTTACTATAGTTTTTTTCATTTAACTGTCATTTTAAATTAAAGTAATTAAGTGAAGACATCAACAACGTATTTTCTAAAATGTATATCAATTTTCATAGGCATACACAGCCTAAAACACGAGGAAGCAACTTCATATCTATCCCACGTTTCCCTTAAACACTTTGTTAAATAATACGCACTATTTTACCAGTAAATAAATGAAACGTATTCAAGGATAATTAAATTCTAATTTAAAAATACAAATAAATACACTGATTTAATACTAAACATTGACACTGTTGACAGATGATCCTGTTCTCCAAACAAGATTGAACGTATTTAAATAAATGAAAGGTTTTAGTACCTAAGGCGACGGAGCCGCTTCTAAAGTTTTAGGAGGGCCACGGTCTTTCCTCCCACCTCCACACCCCCGAAGTGCACACGTCTATATCTCTAATTGTTATGAGCTTCTCTTTATGCAACAATTTTCTTATATATCGGATTAGTGCCATACGAGAGTTTTGACATTTAGCAAACTCAACATTAAGAGCGAGGCCGGGTAGGTTTTAATTCTCGCAGATGAAATAGAATGAAGACTAAGAAATATTTTGAAATATTTTTACCAACTCTGTCATGTGTATCAAAGTCCCGTGATAGCATGTCAATGTAACAAACAGTTTCATAATATATTAACAGTGCATACGGTAACTCATCTGGCACATGAAGAATATTTGTTAACATACGAGTAATATAGCGAGGGGAAACTTACCAGCGAAATCTGTAAGAATAAATGTATTGAATGTTTCCTCTTAGACTATTGTATAATCCAAGTGAATTTAAATTTATGATTTGAGATGGCACAGGACACCGACTAATGTCACTACTGGACATCTGACTGGGAGGTCCTAGGTATGTGTCTCGACTATGGCAGGATTTTCGACACTAAGCTTGTCTGCTAGGTCGAATTCAGCCGCTGTCTGAAGGAGAATTCTAGCGGCCGGCTGCTCTGACAGGTAGTTTCCCGTGGTTTCTCCGATCAGCACCAGTCGAATGCCAGAGCAGTGCCCTAACAAACTAGTCACGGACCGCGCGCGATATTTCCTTCCTCTTCCTTGTCCTATCCTCACTCACTATGAACTCACACTTACACTTACATGCACTAAACTTCCAGACATGCCGGGAGACCGATTGGGAGCTTAGAGCTTGTCCCGACTAGATCAGTGTCTCACTGGTGGGAGATACAGTTATACTATTTGAATGAATTTTAATTTTATTTTACTCGTCATTTTAAAAAAAATGTTTATTTTGACGAAATTTATACGATTTTTTTAGCAGAAATGCGACGTTAATAATGAATGTTGGTTTCTCGAATTGTAAACATTCAATGACCCATTTTCTGCTCACGTTGGCTCGAAATGAACCCTCTCCATTCAGAGTACAGATTACGTTCGTCTGAAAACATTGACCAAATACCACTCATCTCTGGTTAGGGAAAACCCCGCTAGCCGTCGGTAGGTTGGCGCCGGATCTCGCCGACATGGGAAGACCGGTGTCACCTCCCGCTAAAAACGTGCACTACCCTCTCGAGATTAATAGCCTTAGTAGTTGTCGCGCCCTGAATCACAATCAATTAATCATGTACACGTAAGCTTCCGCGGCCTGAGTTCATGACTTTTTGGCTGTCCGGGTGACGCCGCGTCGTTGGCTGAGAGGCCAGTGATGCTGTGAGGCCTGTCAGCTAACAAGAACTCAATCAATCAATCAATCAATCATTGAAGTAAATTCTGTTGTAAACATTTTTATATTTTCTTTCAATTACAAATGAGAAAATGCACACTAAATAAGGACTTAAAAGCGATAAAAAATGTGGATTCGAGATTAGTCTTGATTTGTCTACATACACTGCGCCAGGAAACATCTCTGCCCAGTGGCATCTTCCTGGTGAGAGTGAGAGCAACAAAATTTAGTTGGTAGCACGATCTGTAGTTTGTAATAAAAGAAAACGTAAATTGCGTATACTCACTTCAACCGTAATAAACGCTGGAAATGTTGTCCCCTTCACTTGTTTCCCAGTGATCTGGTCGCTACCACATAATTGCAATGTTTAGTTGGAGGGTCTGACTCGACTCGGTACGAAGGTGCGGAGGCATTTTCCTGGCCCACTAGGAATCAGCAAGATAACAACAAAATCTAAACACCATCAACTCTAAGATAATTGTAATCGTAATTTTTTGGAAGTGAGCATTTGTTACGAAGGACTTGATTTTACGTGTGTGTGTGTCTTATTTCACATTGATAGGAATTCATTCATAGATCAGTCTGACTCCTCCGTGTTCTGGTATCAAGTGACAGATTTGAAACGGGTTATCTTCAATCCCTTGAAGTATATCCACTGGTCTACCTCATACACCTCTGAGTCGTACTGCACGTCGTACCCCGAACTCATGATAGATAAAGTAACAACACTTAGCTTGATTGAGTTTGCTTTAACACAACCATTTGTTTTCGTCGTTTGTGTCGGGAAACGTCGTAAAAGGAATCGTAAACTGAAGAGCCGTAAAGACAGAGCCATTCGCATTCGCCTTACGCACAGTTATGTAGAAACATGTATGCTAGATGAGTTGTATTCGTCTGATAAGATAAATTAGAGAGCTGATAACCATACGAGTTGAAAATGCAGTATCATTTTTAGATCTGCCGTTTAGAGTTAAGAGTACTTGCATCCAAAAGACTGAAGGGTTATACAGACTCTATGGTTCCATTTCGACAGAATTCTTTATTTTTGAATTTCCCAAGTTCTTGCATAATAAAAGGTAATAAATTGAGTGACTTTTTACCTTGCGTTCAAAATTTATTCGATAAAAAAGGGCAGAGTTGGAAAATAATTTCAAAACAAATCAAGAAATATAAACTGAAGATGAAGTAACTTTCATTATTAGAATTCTAAAATAAAGAAATTTATATCTTTACCCTTAATTAAATCTTGAGTTGCGTCGCTCTTGACATAGACCTTGCAATCCAAAGCCCTTTTGAAATATATTTTCACTTCTATGAAGAAGTTCATTACTTTATACGCTATTAAATTGTCACAGAGTAAAAAATAAATATTTGCATAAAATTGTCAACGGTTATATCAAATTCGTACCTCAAAATAGGTTGAATATAAACAAATTTCCACTTCCAAAAAATTTATGTAATTCCTCACAATTCCATCAGAATTTCTACATTTATTACATGACTTTGGAAATATTTAGTGACATTAAAAAATGATACAGTTTCTTAATCGATACTAAAGCACTTCATTTAATGCGGATCTGTCCCAATTAATATTATTGTCCAATATATGTATTAAGATAACAGAAGTCAGGTACAAGAATAATGTCTTTTCCATCGAATTGGTCACATTATAAAAGCCAATCTGAGAAAATAATTCAAATGAATCAGTTCTACAACGAAAGTAAATTAGGGAAATTTACTAACGGGATGAAGCCAGTTGCAGCTTACACCAAATTTATAAAGGCAAATGAATATCGTATATCACATTTTAAAAAGATAATTTCATTTGATTACTTCTCAGAGCTAATATTGATAAGTCAATAAATATCTGCAATGTAGCTCTAATTGTCCTTAAGTTATCTCTACGACTTAGTGTGCTCACCAGCCACTAGATTGGGGCGTTGTCTTCACCAATGGAAATTTCAGTGTTATCTGATTAGCCATCTTGCGATGTTGCCACATAAAGATGGTTCTGTTTGCATTAAAGAAGAACATCGTTCCGTAATCCGTTTTTTGTGGTTTCAAGGAGTTCCAGGAGCGGAAATTCAAAGAAGATTTCCAGCACAATACGGCAACGATTATTTGCCACAGCGTAGCTTTTACCAGTTACCAGAACAGTTCAAATGCGGTCGAACGAGCGTGAAGGATAAGAAAAGAACGGGACGTCCAGCTATTGCCCCAACAACTCATATGCCAATTCTGAATAAGTACGTGCCTTCATCCGCAATAACAAACGAGTGACTGTTGATGATGTGGCAAACCATCTGCTCATTAACCGTGGCTCTGCTTACGAAATCATGTATAAGAAGCCTAACTTCGCAGACTGTGAGAAATGAGTTCGAAAACAACTCAATGAGGAGCACAGTCGCGTGAGAATTGTGTATTGAAGCTTCCTACACATAGTCTCAATCTTGCCCTCTCGGAATACTATCTTGTTGTTCCACTTAAAAATGATTTAAGAGGCCGCCGATTCAGCTCCAAATCACAGGTGAAGAAAGTGGCATACGTGGCTTGCTGCACAACGAAAACTTCTTTTTTTCAGAAGATATCGGAAATCTTGTGTAACGGTGGACCAAGTTCATTGAAAAGGAGAGTGACTAGGTCGAAAAATTATATCAAAAAAAATTGCGTACTCTTGCTTTAATAAATTGTAAAAAAAAAATCAAATATTTATTGACTTACCCTCTAAATAGAACTAAGTTGTATGTTAATTCGAAAACATACATTAAATGGCAGGAAATGGTGTCGATTTTATGCTTTCAAAAGACATATTGGTCGTAACTTCAACTTAAGAATCAATTATTAACTACAGAGGGCATTGTTTGGCTACTTTGTGGCCATCTTTCTGAGCAGCAGGGGTGTCGTGATAAGCGTTTCTTCACGGACCCCAGCCGGCTACGTTTTATCCTATTGTGAGCAAAAACGCTTTCTTCAATAATAAACTATTCTTATGGTTAAAATGTGTAAATATTTCCGCATTATTTTAAAAATATGAACCGAGCTCAAAAAATATTTCTCACAAATATCAAAAAAATCTCACCATTATAATTCCATAATGGGTTTCCAGAGTTGAGTCAGAGGTGAAAACGCAAATTCTTACAGACGTGTTGCCAAAAAAGCATTTTTTACAAAAAATATCTACAAAAATTTAAAAAATGTTTAAATAAATCAATTTTTTAAACTGAATTTGCCATATAAAACTATGTTGCAACTACTTTAGCGTATGTTGCGGTACGGCCTTCAAGACCGGGACCAGTCTTCTTGAAGCTTCCGTTTCTACCACGTGATTTAATGTTTCCTCGCGCTTCACTGGTGCCTCAAGAGCTTCCGCCTAGTTCCGTTACTACGGTATCTTTCATTGCACACACACGTAACCTCACTCTTCATAACTTCGATACTTGCTCACTCACTGTAATTAATGTTAATTCACATGCATCTGCGAGATCCATTTACTGGTCACTATTGCGTGGATGTCCGTTGTCACTGCTGCCACCATTTATTGTTTTAATGGTCGCTTTCCCGTAAAGTTCGTTGAAACTACTGTCACCATTTAATATATTAATGACACCCGCGTGGAAGTTCTTTAAAACCGCTGCCATTTAATGTTTTAATGGTCGACACGGCGTGAAGTTCGTTATTACCGCAGCCGCCATTTAATACTCTAATGGTCGCCGCCATGTGAAAGTGATAATACCGCTGCCACGATTACTATTTCCTCTTCTGTGATGTCGTGGTGCGAGTGAATTACAAACACAGAGTTGTTAGGTACATATTTATTTACAATTCTCTATACAATACTTATACTCTTAATGAACTAGCGCTGTACTCCCAGCTCTGCAATTCCCTCAGGCATCCCCGCCTCAGCCTGACACAGACCCCAGCGACTTATCTTAGCGCCGCTCCTGGCTTCTCGTCCCGGGGTGAACAGCCACACGTAGCGATACTTCGAGCGAGTGACAAGCGCCTTTCGAACGGCGATTCGCTTCAAACTCGAATGCACCCGGCTGTTTTCTCCCCAGCCTCCACGTGACGGATCTCCCACGCCGGCGGCGTCATCTCATTACCAAACCCTGGGCCTGGTTGCAATTTCGAAACGGCTGCCAGCTGTCCTGAGGCTGCTCTCTCCCATTATCTCCCTCTGCGCCAGTGTCCCCCCAGTCGGGGAGGCCTCGGATCTTGGTGGCCTTCCGCTGCCGCCGAAGACTGCCCCCGCCCCCTCACCGGCCTCCCGACATGTGGGGTGGAGCGGGCACAATGGCACGACGTTACAAGAGCCACAGTGGCTACGAAGGATTTCTCGTTTATCGGATAAACTAAATGTGTTAATATTTCCTTTCTAAACAAGGACTGGTTTTAAGGTAGTTTCTGAGAGTATTATATCATCTTTCGTTTCAGTTGTCGTAATGACAACGTTTGAATCAGTGTTCTTATTCATATCTGCATATGAAATTAAATTTTTATTTGACTCTGTCATAAAACTACTAGAAAAGAAACTTGAGAGAAGACGTTTCAGGATTAGTTTCCGTAGAAACCCAAAAATTTCTGAATGTCCTTAATCTTCTAAAGCCGACCTACGACACTTACGTACGAACGTCAAGAAACGTCATTCATTTAATGTTCGCCTTAATAAAGATGGATAGTAATGAGTCGTTACATGTATAATCCAATCACGTGGCATACATTCGATGTTGGATAGCCCATTCATTGGAGAGTCTGATGGACCGATTTAACACCGAATACAAATTCCTTTTTACGATGCAGTAACATTGTATTATAATTTTAAAAAAATGTTTATATCTTAATGTTCTTTTTGGTATAAAATATTTAATGTCTGTACGATTATTCCAGGCAAGACTTAGATTTGGTAATGAAAAATTTATCCTAAATTTGTAATTTTAAA
This sequence comes from Gryllus bimaculatus, assembly GCA_017312745.1. Lineage (NCBI taxonomy): Eukaryota > Metazoa > Arthropoda > Insecta > Orthoptera > Gryllidae > Gryllus > Gryllus bimaculatus. The sequence continues at coordinate 4,359,967 of BOPP01000058.1, read as the reverse complement.
TTTATTTTAAAACACCGAATTTCTTTTAAACAACAATCTGATTCTGTATTTCTTCTAATTACACATTCGTGCAAACACACACACACACACACACACACACACACACACACATACTCTCTTTCTCTCTCTCTCTCTCTCTCTCTCTCTCTCTCTTATATTTACACCCCATACACTCTCACAAATGTCAGAAGACTCGTCGGGGGCATAAGTAGAATGGTTCCCGCATGGAGAATCTGAAGGAGGAAATCCATGCTAGCCGACATGTAAGTCGGCACTGGATCTCACATTTAAGCTGGGAGGAACTTCGCCATTTCTCTGGATAAAAATCACTTCATTAACGAGAGTACATCCCTAACAGTTGTCGTGTCTAGACATATCATTCAATAAATGCCCTATTTTATAACTCAAAGATGTTGGATTCAGGTAACAAACAATAATTTTTGGATTCTGATACTCAGATTACTTCTAAGCGTCGTGCAATAATAGAAACAACTTTTCCTTCAATAGATACCTGATTCAAGTTTGCTTGTAAGTATACTATGCTATCTTGCAAAAGCTTATAGTTTTGCATATATTTTCCTTGTTCTTCCTTTCTTTCCTCCCAATCATATCTTCTCAATATTTTTTTATCACTTCCGGTAAGTTCCGCATCTCTTTCTTATTTCATCCTTCTATCTTAACGAATTACTTAGTTCCATTTCCACGAGCTCTAAGGTTTTCTTTCTTCTTGATATTCATATGAAATATGAGTGCCGAGTCTGATATCCTCTTTTTTTGCGTTTATTAGTGTTTGCTATGGTCTATTTTCAGCTGAACCACCAATTATTACTGCCTATGGTCCGTCGTATCCGTTACCTAAGCAAATAACCCTTGACTGTGGGATTATGAATTGTGCGAATATTTAATCTGATTAGTGCGAAAATTGCCTGAGAATCGCCCTCTGAAAATGCGTACATCGCGGAAGGCACCGTATTCGATTTCTGGGAACGCCATGGATTTTAACGAGTAGTAAGCCAACCGGTGTCCCAACCAGGGGCGTGTTCATTATGTAATTTTACTGTCTTCTATGTACTTCTTCACATCTCTTTTCCCTTCTCTTTCTTAGGCTCTCTCCTCTCCCTGCCACGAATACCCCATCTTTTTTCTCTTTCTCCGTATCTTTCTTTCTAATTATAACTCCCCCTTTCTTAGTTTTTATCTCTCTCTTTCTATTTTCCTTTCTTTTCATCTCTTTCTCCAATTTTTCCGTTTCTCTTTCCATCTTCTCTTTCCATCTCTTTCTTCACTTCGTCACTTCTTTTCGTCACTATTCCCTCTGTTCCTCTTCCCCTCTCTTCTTTCTCTCTTTCTCTCTCTTCCTCTACTCCTCTCTTTCAGTTCTGTTTCCATCACTTCCCTTACCTTCTCTTCCCTCTCTTTTTCTCTTTCTTTCCCTCACTTTCTCTATCTCCCACTTTCTCTTCGCCTCCCTTTCTTTTCTGTCACTTTATCTCCTTCCCTCACGTTTCCTTTCCGTCTCTTTTTCTTTCCTGTCTTTCTCTTTCCCTCTCTTTCTTTTTCTCTTTCTCTTTTTCATTCCATCGCTTTTTCTTTTCCTCACGTTTTATTTCCCTCTCTTCTTCTTTCCCTATCTTTCTCTTTCCCTCTCTTTCCTTTTTCCTCTTTCTCTTCCTCTCGTTCGCATTCTTCCTCTTCCCTCTCTCTACTTCATTCGCTCTCTTTCCGTTCTCTCCGTTTTTCTCTCCCTTTCCTCTCTTTTTCATTCCCTCGATCTCTTCCCTCTTTCTGTCCCGTTTCCCTCTCCCTTTCCTGCCCTCCTCCTCCCTCTCCCTGCGCCTCTGGGCTGCCCGCCTGGCGCGTGGAGCGCGTGGCGGAGGCGTCGCGTCGCGAGGCTGCGTGCCGCACGGTCGCCGCCGCCTGCGCGGCGTCAGATTTCGCGGACAGATAGCGCCGCGTTCGCGAGAAGCATTTGCATGATTGCGTTCCGCCAGCACGCACCCACGCACTCTCTCACGCACGTAAGCATGCAGGAGCGCTGCTGTTGCTCGGGAACTTTCTTCGCCGCAAGAATTCGCTGAGGGTATTTCGCTGCGTAGGAGGCACTGAGGAATTTCCTAGCAGATCGTATTCTACAACACGAGTTTTGTTGATATTGAAAGGTTTTCGTACAATGTTGTGGTGCACACTTCCGTTATTGCTCGTAGCTCTGCAGTATTCCAGCAAATTAATAGGATTTTTGTGCAAGTTTTTTTTATTGAAAGCTTCCTCTTTTCTCACAAAATTTCAAAACATTATACGAAACTTTGATTAAGCAGATTTAGATACGTATATGCCCCTCGCAATACACGTATTGTAAGTCACCACATAACTGTCTATTCCTTTTTGAACGCCACACTCCATAAGAGAACGCCATTACCATAAACTATATTTGAGAAAGTTTCTGTAATTGTTGTTACTATTGAGCGATAGAAGGTGAAATGGAGTGACGTAAACCTTGAGTATTCAGAAATAGGTCTTGTTTTGTCTGAAATAAATAATTAAAAATGAAAAAATATTTGTAATAAATATGTTTATAAGTGTTTTAAGAAAAACGTTCTATACTGTACTGACATTTGTGACTACTCAAAAAAAAACTATGAAGTCAAAAAAAGTATCAGAAATTCAATTATCCAGTCGACTTTACACGATTTCTTTCTATATCCTTTTCTCCTACGTTTAATGATGGGCATACTCTGTTCGTTAACTCTGACGTTATAGGTGTAAAGTAAATTTATACTCTAAAAATATTATATTGTTAAAACACATACATTGTAAATTTGCACCGAGGAAAATTATTTAGCTTTTACTGATTTCAGTATAAATATAAAATAATTAGTAAAGAAATATCTTGCTGTTTGTGAACAATAATTGCAAGTTCAATGCAATAGAAATCTCAGTGAATACGATATGATCTTCATAAATTTGTAAGAATCTCAGTTCGTATTTATATATTGCCCTTTATAGGCATGTTTGAGTGTTCGAAATACACTACGTTTATAAACAATAAAGAATAAATTTAGGTAATCAAAGAATTTGTTTTAGTTGTCAGTGTTAAGTGGATGCAAAGCTAATAAACATTTTTTTCGAAACTTGTGAGATTTCAGTAGTATAGGATATTTACTCTGATTGCACTTGCAAATCCCGTTAGAACATGGTATCGAGGAACAATAGGTAAACAAAGAACAAAAGGGAGAAATTACCATATCTAAATGTAATGATCGCATCACAGAGGGTCTACGCTAGTCTAGCGAATGAAGAACACGCTGCATGCTGACCTTTGGTTAAATCGGTAACCCATTACTTGAGTGTTCCAGTGTCAAAAACCCGATCGATTCATGTGTAATAACTGGTGCACAAAGTAGTTTACTGTAGTTTGTTGCGAGGTCCTCTCAGTTTTGCTGACTTATTCCACCACCATTGATACATTATCATTCAAACCACGTCAGCCTCATCACGCCGGCCGACGTGCCTCAGGCCATCAACTGATGTCACTGCAATGCCTTTCACTGGGAGGCCCTACGGTTCGAATATCGACGGTGGTAGTATTGTTGGCCCTAACGGAACAGCTAGGTCTAATTCAGCCGCTGTCTAGTTGGAGAAGTGTAGCGCCAGTGACATTAATCGGTGGCTTTCCGTGGTTTCTCCTATCAACACCAAGCGAAGGCCCAGGTGGTTCTCTAACAAACGGGACACGGACAGTGCGCGATCTTTCCTTCCTCTTCCTTGCCCTCTCCTCACCCCCTACTTACACACACACTTTCAGAGAGTACACTACCGCACATATCGGGAGGCCAGTAGGGGGCCTCAAGCTTATTACAAGAGGGGCGGTGCCCCGCTATTGGGAGATACCTGGAAACCAAATACCCCAAACGCTGACGTGCAGGTCGGCCCCGGATCTCACCATCCAGTGGGAGAAAAACACCGCTATACCGCGTGATAAAAATGCATTACACTTACGGGACTAATGGCCGTAGCAAATGACGCGCTCGGAAATTCGAAAAATATAAATTACTCATTACTTATCCCCAACGCTTGAAATCATTCATCACTGGTACCGCCGATAATACATTAGTACTTAAGAAGATTAAAAATATTGTTCACACAAATTGTTCAGCTCTGGACACCACGACACCTAATCTTCCTCAGTCCCCACATATCTTTTTTAGCATGTCTGTCCATATATAACTATGTCTCGAGGACTTCGACGATTACACTCATTCACTACAATCTATATCACGTTATAAAAGTCTCAAAAGATGTTTACTTTTTATGACAACAGGCTTCTCTTTAATACTTTTCAAGTATTTGAGATTGTTCAGTTGTTCAGATTGTTCAGCCCTGAAAGCAAGGAGCAGTGTGCTTGAGGATCGTAGGATAGAAATGTCTGGATCGAAATTGATCAAAATTCTTCTTATCTCACTTTGTACTGTTCATCGATTCATTGATTGATTTTATCAAATAAAATAAATATTTATTTATTTTTTTATTCTGTGTCACATAGATTTATTAAAGTTTGCATTGAGCTAATGCTTGGTGGCAAACATGATTATAATTATAATTAGAACAATTACAAAACTATTACAAATATTTACAGTTAGAATTGGAGGTTGATATTCTAGTTCTCATTACTTCCTAGTTATCCCTAAATTGACTTCTAGTGTATCTAACACTACTCTACACTACACTACAGTACACTTCACTGCACTGTACATGGGACGTGGCCATAATAATAATAATAATTATAATAATAATAATAATAATAATAATAATAATAATAATAATAATAATAATAATAATAAAGATGTCTCAATATTAATAGTGATGTCCTAGATGGAATTAAGTATATTTCTAAATTTGATTACATTAGAAGGAAGTTCTTTTGCAGGCAGTTTGTAACAATCTACAACAGTGAGATTCACAAAAGAGAACTTGCCTACTTTGTTTTCTGCATCGTATTTTCCAACCGTCTCCTCTGATTTCATAATCTGGTTTCTGTAATCTTCTACCAATACCTGCCCAATCTGAGTCCCCTATTATTCCGAGTGCATTAACTGCTATCATCAATATCGTAAGTGTGTGAGTATGTTGTGCCTCGGGAAATGTCGATGTTCTTCCCCCGCTCCTGACCAGAGATCCTCCGTCGACCATCACGTCAGTTTACCAGCAAAGGTGGCTCAGGGCATCAACTGATATCACTGTAGTGTCTCTGACCCGAAGGACTTAGGGCTCGAGGATTTTCGACACTAGCTATTGTGACGTACCTGGGAAGCGGTACTCTCACGTTAAAATAAATTATACAAAGGACAGGTACATTTTCGTGAATGGGCTTCCAGGGGTTTGGCGCTGCATTGGAAGATGATCATAAGAAATTCTTTTGTGCATTTAAATATTTTAATAATAGAAACACTCTTTACAAAGATTATTTACAAAACGCAATGCGCAAGGCCTTTGATAATAAGTGCACAATCAAAGCTACCTTGATGCTTTTAAGAACCACCTGCTGGCTGGAGATGAGCGGGGCCGCCGTGGCAACGGCGGCGGCGTCATCAGCAACCTTCGGTCCGCCCCGAAGTCCGTCGGGAAATCGCTCTCCCTCGGCGATCAACTCCGCTGGCCCCTAACGCAACGGCCGATGGATTCGCCGGAGTCCCCCCCCCCCAGCCGGTAGAACAATGTCTCACAGGCACCAACACGAACGATGCGCGATTGACGCCCGTCGGCGGTTCCAGTCTCAGCAATCCCTCTCAATATCGCGCGAAAAAAAATGTCTGCACAGCACGGCCCGCTGCTGCATTACATCCGGACGGAAATATAACACGTGTCCGTCGGCCGCACTAATTCCTGTATGAATGTTTTTGATTTCGGTTCTGGTGCGCCCTTCCACTTTCACTAATCATCTGATTATTAACTTTCATCAAATCTAGTCTCTCACTTAACAGCCACATTCAATCCAAACTGTTCTTAACACCACCATAAATTTGTTTGATGCAGCGCTGCCCCGTCCGAGTTTCACTCATGGCCTCTCTGCGCACACTCTCCCAACCGTCGCTCGCCTCGCCGTCTACCCCCCGATTTGACCGTTGGTGGCAGCGGCGGCGGCGGCGGCGGCGTTACTGCTCTGATCAATTCAGTACTTATTTTAATTATAATTATTGATCAACTTTGATTATTACAATACAGAAACGTTCTTCGTTTCACTATATACGAGTAGATGGTTCGAAGTCAGCCGTTGTCTGGGGGAAGGATGCTAGTTGCCGGCTGCTCTGATCGGTTGTCATCCGTGTTTCTCCGATCAACACCAGGCGAATGCCGGAGCAGTACTCTAACAAACGGGCCACGGACCGCACGCGATCTTTCTTTCCTCTTCCTTGTCTTATCCTCAACCCTTACTTATACTTACACTCATACGCACTACACCACCACACTTCTCGCGCGGCCAGTCGGGAGCATAGAGCTGGTACCAGCTGGGGCGGTGCCCCGCTGGTGAGAGATACGTGGTTGAGGAAAATATCTACTAACGGACGTACAAATATATATGGGCGCCGGATGTCACCATCCAGCGGCAGAATATCACCGCTTCCTCCCGCAATAAAAACATACAATACACGTACGGGGGACTAATGACCTTAGTAGTTGACTCGCCCTATTGATTGACCACTAATCAATCAATTCACGTCCGTTTGCAATGGCTTCCTCCTCTAGGTATCTCCGCCAGAGAGGCACTACCCCTTGCAAGACTAAGTCGTAGCTCCCGACTGTTCGGCTGAGTAGTGCATAAAAGTGTGTGAAGTCGTAGGCGTCCGCGGCCAGAGTCATGTGCGTGATCTGGGCTGTCCGGGTGACGCCGCGTCCAAGGCTGTGTTGCCGACGTTTCGACCATCTTGTCGTGATCTTCCTCAGGGCTGGTATGAGATACTTGAGGAAGACCACGACAAGATGGTCGAAACGTCGGCAACACAGCCTTCGACGCGGCGTCACCCGGACAATCATGATCATGCGCATAAAAGTGTGTGTGTGTGATTACATGTAAGGGTAGATGAAAGGGCAAGGAAGAGTAAAGAAATATCATGCGCGGTTAGTTGCGGTGCAATTTCGCCGGCTGATAGAATATTCTCTATAATTTTTGTCAATATTTTACTTTTTCTGTCATTACTATAAACTATTATTAATAAAAGGAGACTTGAACTTTTCTCCAATGGAAATTCTTGAAAAAAATATTTGTCGCCGTTATTGATATTTTCAGATCTGTGCCTTTAACGCCATACAAACTCCAGAAATCCGGTTGTTTTGAGGTATTTTTAGGATTTTTATCAACTGAAAAATTACATATAGGGAAAAATTATTATTTTAGAGGTTTAATGAGACACACTAAGAATACACACTAATAATTTGAATACAACCCTTTTTTAATGTTCGAAAATATTTATACATACTAAACAAAATATTGAAACAGAACTTATATACTCGTATAAAGGCGAAGGAAACCACTGCCGGAGTCAATAAACACGTGGCTGTCCAAACGCCGCGGCCTAGGCATGGTGTGTTGCGGCCTAGGCATTGTTGTATCATTGTTTTTTAACACTTTGACAAACTTTTTGGGCTACTGTTGTAATCCCAGCATATGATGTCCGAGTATAACATGGGTATTACATATAGAGTGGACGCTGTTTATTGTAAAGATGATTATGGTTATCATTCGGCAAACTTTCTCATTTTTATGATGTCGAGCATGAACTCACATTACATCATTAAGAAAACGTCGTGTATTGTGATCAGTGATCGTTTCGTGTTTATCATTATTTTGAAACTCAGTTTCATTTACGCACTTTTGATCCCTTATTTGTCACGCATACAAATACAATTCACTGTTCGCGTAAAAAAATGACCATCGTATACAATGGAAAACGAATTGTTATAATGTGTGGCTATAGATAAGGACGTAACTACATCCGTTGTGCAAACAGAAGACGACACATTATGTAAAATTGTTTCTTATACCGTTCACATGTGGTAGCAAGAGGGTGTGGGGAAGATAAATGTTAAGCACGACGATGCTATGGAAACGTCTCAACTTTCAACATCAGCTGAAACAAGAGAGGCATTACAAAAAATTGGTACGTGGTGTTCAGCACAGGTCAGTTGATTTCCAGAAACACTTTATGTACGAGATTTATATTAATTAAATCTTCTAAGAAAACCCAAAGCAGATCATAATCGAGGACTTTTTTAAATCATATAAACAGTGCGTGACATTGTAATCGGATTTTAAATTGTAATAAGTTTCCCTTTTTAGTTAAGGCATGAATTGAAAGAATGCAGAAATGGTTTTAATGAAATAATGAAAACAAAAATTCCCATATTTAATATAGCATGAAATAATGAATAAAACAATGAAAAAATGTCCATTGTAGAAAAGTCAAAGTTTCCTTTCGTTTTAACGTATTAATCGAAAACGTAAGAAATCGTGGAATGTTTGGAATATTTTGTTCAACACAGTAGCTATATCAGATCAGTATTATGGAAACAAAACCTAAAAACAATGTGTTGGTACAGTTTTGGCTTTAATTTTCTCTTTCTCTGTTTATTATATGGATTTGAAATGAAATACGAGTATGCAACCCTAAGTATTTCACTTTGGAGTGGGTTTTTATCCTTGTTATCTCGGAAGAAAATTATATTGAACGGTTTTTAGATGTATATTTATTATTTCAACCAATAAGATTATTTTTTCTTATAAAGCATCATTAAATATGAAAAATAATACGAGTATATGACGTAGTGTGGCATACTGTGTCTCATATAGTTTAGTTTGTTTAGGTTAAAATAATAATTTGCACAAATATGAACAGCATTTACATTTCAACATAGTTTTTCCAATAAAACATAAATGACACGAAAATATCCGTGCTATGTTTGTAAAATATATTCGTATATTACAAATTATTAGTGAAACTTAAATTCGCTAAAAAGGACACGTTCACTCACAACTTGCGTTATACGCGCACGCAGCAATATTCGTCATAATGGTGGACGTCTTTTATATTCGAGTATAAATGGCTTCCGCTCTGCATCCTGTATTTTATGGAGGACGTTCATATTACAGCAGAACTCGCATCGTTTATAGACGTGGACGTCTTTTCATATAAATCAGGAGGTCCCTGTCACAAATATCACAAGGACACGCATGTGGAAGCAAACAAAAACAGCAAATATTCCGTGCGCTGGTGAAATAAAACATTCCTTGTCAGGAAATGAATATATTAATGTTTTTCAGAAACTCTACCAGAGATGAGTGGTATTTGGTCAATGTTTTCAGCCAGACGTAATCTGTACTCCGAATGGAGAGAGTTCATTTCGAACCAACTTAAGCAGAAAATGGGTCATTTAATGTTTACAATTCGAGAAACCAACATTCATTATTTATGTCGTATTTATGCTAAAAAAAATCGTATAAATTTCGTCAAAATAAACATTTTTTTTAAAATGGCGAATGAAATAAAATTAAAATTCATTCAAATAATATAACTGTATTTCAAAAAATATGTAAACTTTCAGTAGAAAATGAATGTATTTTCCTTAAATACGCGAATTCGATTTTAAAATACTCAATTAAAATATATACTTAAAACTTTAGTAAGCGCTGTCTTTAATGTAGACGATATAAAAATAAGTGAGTGAATGAAATTAAATAAAAACTATACGGTCATTTAATTAATAAGGATAATACAGTTCTGAATTATTTTCAGATATATTTTTCACATTTTTTATTCCAAATATCACTCAATATCACTCTGTTCATTGAGCGATTCATTTGTACCGAAATATATCCTAAATAGGAGCAGTCATCAAATCCATCAGAATAAGTCTCTGTGCGTTACCGTGCATAGTCTCAGCAATATCCAGTCACACCATTCACATCTGAGCTCACTATACCACTGCCTTCGGTATCAGGGAAACACCCATATAATTCGATTTTTATAATGTCATTCGTAACGAGCGTATTTCACTATCGTGCCCTTAGACCTTAGATACCACTACACACATCCCACTGCTTGAAACGGTCGAGATCATGCGACATCTAGCGGCACGACTGAGATAGATACGAAATGCTGTGAGATATTCCATCGTGAAGATAGTCCCTGGTTCGCCACGTTATAAAAAACTGAAGTATACCTACCCAGATGGTGGAGGAATCTTGTAATCGCCCTCACTGCAGCGGCGGGGGGGGGGCAGGGAGAGGGATAAACGACCTGGTTGGTGCTGACCTGACCGCTGTGACCTAACCCACTGTGCCTTGCTCAGCTACGACCTATACTGCGTTTTTTCCAACTCTGCTCCTGGCAGGTATCAGCTGATGACGATTTCATCCAATAGGGAGCTTGAATGAGCAAATGCCACGCTAACGCCCTCACACAATCCAGGAGCTATTTCATAGGTCGTTTGACCAGTAAAAGTACATGGAGTGGTAATATGTTGCCTGATTGAAGACATTAATGATCCAGTCTGGTGTAATGTCCAAGGTGATGATATACACCGATGATTGAAAGTTCATTTGATAATAACTTTCACAAAAGCATTACTTATTTTAAAACAAAATTGACACAAAATATCGATGACCATCTAGGATAATTCAAAAAAATCATAGCATCAAATTGGTGGCTTAATTAATAAATTGGTAGTCGATGTTATTGTCAAACAAGATTTATTAAATGTTTATTGGGTTGTATAATTTCTTATGTAAGTACGTATAAAAATGGCGTCAGGATTATAAAAAATATACGAAACGTTATGTCATTTCAAACCAAAACGAAATGGGAAATTCTTAGAACGCGCTTCAGTAGCTCACCATTGAGTTTGTTCGTTTCACATATTTTAATTATAAATATTTTGTTTTCAATTATTTGGTAATTGGTGACCCTTCAATAGACAAAAATTAACTTACAAACTGTTAATTACATGTCTAAATAACTCAAGACAAAATAACGTTTTTAATGTCTTTCTCCACTCCAAACACCATTCGACAGTATCACTCCAGTGATCTTAACAGGGTCAAAACATCTTTGGAATGAGGCTATATAACAATGTGAATCCAAGCTCTATTTGATGTCTAAAAAATATTACACCCACATTTTTTCTTCTCTACTCCAACAAGAACAACAATAATAATAATTCGGGTCGAAACGTCTTTGTAGTTGAAATACAAAATGTACTGTTTGGTATTTGTGGCACTTTCTTATATACGTAATAAACAGCTCGAATTAGGGTTTTGTCTGTTAATAATGGTTATTAAATGGTAATAGTAATTTATGATAAGGCAGGTAAAAGTGAGATGAGTCCTAGGTCGAAAGCGCAATCCTGAGCGAAATAAAAACACTTATTCCACGTGTGTCATACAAAATTTTCGAGATTCTTACTGACTTTTATTTTGTTTTAATTCCACTTCATAAATCATTTACTGCTACATTAAGGTCAGCAGTGGTGGATGTGTTCAGACGAAATTAATTTATTTCCTTTGTTGCATTCACAGATTTATCTAAACACTTAAACCTCGTCTTACTTTAAGCGCTCGTGATAACATTTGAACTTTTGAATGCCCTGAAAGACACGGTTTTACTAGTGGCAGTCTAAACAGAAACTTTGTTTAGTAATTCCTAATGACAGTCTAAAATTATATTTTGTTTTAGTAAATACTTGGCTGTCCGTGTGAGAAAATTTGTTTTAGAAATCAAAGATGATTTGTTTGAGTAAATATTAGTAGCAGTCCAATTTAGTTTTAGTAAATACTAACGACAGTTTAAAAATAAATATTGTTTTAGTAAATATTAGGCTGTCTAGGAGAGAAAATTTGTTTTAGTAAAAACAGATTTGTTTTAGTAAATACCAGAAGCAGTCCTAAAAGAGACTTTGTTTTAGTCAATACTTGTGGCAGTCTAAAAACATTTTGTTTCAGTAAATACTTGGCTGTCTGGGAAAGAAAGTTTGTTTTAGCAAATATTAGTGATAGTCCAAAAAGAAACTTTATTTTAGGAAATACTAGCGTCTGTTAAAAATTTTTTTTTTTCGTAAATACTTGGCTGTCTGGGAGAAAAAAAATTAGTTTAGTAAGTACTAGTGGCTGTCTGAAAAGAAACTTTGTTTTAGTAAATACTAGTGACAGTCTAAAATTATATTTTGTTTTAGTAAATATTTGTCGGTCCGAGAGCAAACATTTCTCTTAGTAAATACTAGTGGTATTCCAAAAAATCTTTATTTTTGTTCTAAAAATATATTTTTTCGAGTAAATACTTGTGGCAGTCTGAAAATAAACGTTGTTTTAGTAAATACTAGTGGCAATCTAAAAAGAAACTTTCTTTTAGTAAATACTACTGGCAGTCTAAAAATATATTTTGTTCGAGTAAATACTAGTGGCAGTCTGAAAAGAAACGTTGTTTTAGTACGTACTAGTGGCGGTGTGACAAGAGGCTCAACGGTGTTGGTGGGTGCGCAGGGCGCTGCTGTGCGTGGGCTTCTTCCTGTCGGCGCTGTGGGCCGGCCTGCACGTGTGCTCGCCCGACGTGTTCGCCTGGAACACGGGGCTGGTGGTGCTGAACGCGCTGCACGCGGCGCTGCTGGCGGCGCGCCACCTGCCGCCGCCGCTGTCGCTGGAGCTGGCCGAGCTCTACCTCAAGCTCTTCAAGCCCCTGCGCGTCTCCAGGAAGCACTTCAAGGTACTTGAGCGCACAGACTTTTTATTTATTTATTTATTTATTTATTTATTTATTTATTTATTTATTTATTTATTTATTTATTTATTTCTCGATCGTATAAAAATTTAAATTTCTACGCGTTGTCACTGTGCAAGAAACACTTTCTTTCTCGATGGGAAGAAGGCGTTTGTAGCTAGAGAAGTAAGAAAATAATGCACGCATTAATAGTAAAACAAGTTATATTTCGCTATTGGTAAGCTCTTCACTATTATTAAACTCTTCCCATTAACTATTAACTTGCAATTAATTATTTAAATTTAATGATTACGTAATTATTAAAAAATACTATGAAACTCGTAGTAACTCCTTAGATGCACTATAATTTCTCAAATAATGGTAAGTTTTCTTCGTAAATACCTTAGGAATTTTGGTAAATAAGTTAGATTCTGCAGATTTCGGATATTCTAACAACTCCTGTGGAGTGTGAGGGTTTTTTAAACCATTTTAAAATTCAATAATTGTAGTTATTAATCAGACATACATTATGGAACTGCTATAGAAAGAAAAAGTCTTACTATTACTCGCGCAACTTTTCTTGAACGATGGCCATGCTTCTCCCTCTTTGGCACAATAAACAGATGAAGGCAAAAGCTCACAGCGAGCAATGATGACAACATTCCAAACACATCTTCCCTGGAAGGAAATAAAAACTATTTTTTAATGAAGATGAGAACTTCTGTCCGTGATTTTCTCTAAAAATCTAAAAAAAATCACCGAAGCAGTTAAAGATCCATCACAGTAGATACTTCGAAATCCTGAGAAAATTAGAACACTAATTATTGAGGCAGTTGTGAAGGCATGACTGATTCTCCAGGAACTGGGATTGCTTCATAAAATCTAGTGGTCGATTTCATAACCAATACCCCCACTCTAATCGCATTTCTTCAATCCATTGTTCAAGAAAAGTTGCGCGAGTAATGCCTTATGACGTGAAAGCAGGGCCACCTGTTACACAGACGTTAACGAAGGTAGGGGTTCTTTTCGAAAAAAATGTGAGAAAAACAGATCATCAAACGTCAGAAAAAAACTAGAGAAAAAAACAGATCATGGTTCGTAATAAAAGCATTTTTATACGATCGTAAAAAAATTGTTTATATTTTATAAACAAAACGATTGTTTTTTATCGATCTCGTTTTTTTGTCTCGACCTGTAGATCTCGGCAAAAATCTCAATTTTGATCGTGCAAAAAAACAATCATTTTTTAACGCTCTCAATATAAAAATAACTACGTTTCGATATAGAAAATATAGCCACTTTACAGAACTGATGGAATACAATTCGATACAAATGTACACAATAATAATATAATAGATTGGATGTGTTAATTCTCAATGGGAAATCAAGGAGAAGCATTTAAGAGTAAGTCGTGGTGTTTTGTGGGGTGCGTGGGGTGAAAGGGAGTGTCGGGTGGTTGCCTGCGCAGGAGCTGACGCGCGAGGGGCAGGTGCTGCGGCTGCAGCCGGGCGACACCTACGCCGTGGAGGAGGTGACAGCCGCCGACGAGCGCCTCTCCGTGCTGCTGCGCGGCAAGTGAGTCCCTCTGCGCGGCGCCGCCACCTGCGACTTTGGCTTCCGCTGCGACTGCGACTGCATTTGCGACTTCGAATGTGCCTTCGAATGCCTCTGTCGTTGTGACTGCGACTGGATTCGGATTGGGGTTTCGAGTGCTACAGATACTGTGACTCTGACTTTGACTGCATCTATAACTGTGACTGCGACTGTGAGAGCAACTGCAACTGTCACTGGAACTGTGACTACGACTGCGACTGTGAGAACAACTGCAACTGTCACTGCAACTGTGACTGCGATTGCAACTGCGACTGCATCTGTGGCTGTGTGAGCAACTGCAATTGTCACTGCAACTGTGACTGCGATTGCGACTGCGACTGCGACTGCATCTGCGGCTGTGTGAGCAACTGCAACTGTCAGTGCAACTGTGACTGCGACTGTATCTGCGGCTGTGTGAGCAACTGCAACTATCACTGCAACTGTGACAGTGACTGCGACTGTATTTGCGACTGTGAGAGCAACTGAAACTGTCACTGCAACTGTGACTGCGACTGCGAAATCGACGGTGACTACTACTACGACTGTGACTGAGACTCAACTGAGACCGGGTCTACAGTTGCAAGTGCGACTGCAAGGCAGCTAAGCAAAGAGGCGCCTTTGGCTCCAAGGAAAGGCAACCCGCAAGACACGATTATTGAGTGAGTGAGCGAGTGTGTGTATGTGACTGGCTGAGAGAGAGAAAGAGAGAGAGAGAGAGAGAGAGAGAGATATGAGTGAGTAAGCGAGTCAGTGAATAATGAAGTGAGTCGAGTTTTTACTTAGTGTTCCCAGGCGCGTTAACTGCCATGGTTGTCGGCCCATGGTATAGTTCCCATGTGTGTTGTTAATGTTATATCCCGGGTGGGGGCGCTGTTCCTCCCCAGATAGATCGTGAGATCCGGCACCAACCTACACCACGGCTTGCTATGGTTTTTCACCGTCAAAGTATTTCACCATCAAAGATTTTTTTCCCGCGGTATACCACCTAAGCCAAAGCGAACTCTGATCTCCCGACTGCGCGCAAGTGTAAATATACTCGTACATATGTATTTCTGTACGCGGTGAAGAAGGTATGAGGATGAAGAACGGAAGATCTCGCGCGCTTCGTGTCTCTTTCGTTTCGGTACATTAACGGCATCTACGCATTCATCGAAGGAACTAAATAAAACCACCGGCAAGAAAAGCCGGCCGCTAGAATTGTTAACCGCGCAATAATTGAATTCGACTTAGCAAAATACTTATAGTGTCAAAAATCAATCTCTGCCACGTCTCGAACCAGAGAACCACCCGGTCAGAAATTTCGTACAGGAAACGGATGTTACCAATGATTTATTGCACCCAGTACGATATTTTGTGATATACAATTCGGGAGACACCCGTAACTAGCACGGTTTTCAATACTTCGGCGTGTTTCTGCAATCTCTTTCATGATGAATTTCAAAGTTATGACCGTTACATTGATATCCTAGGATCATTCCTTGGAAGCGTCGTCTGTTGGGCTGCCTAGAATCCATTGACTTCTTACCCGAGCCAACGATTTGACGATCGTCGATATCGTTTGTAAAAGTAGCACTTGGAGAATCCCACCCCTTCTAACCTAGCAACCTTTTGTGAAAACAACGAGAGATAATTTTTTCTCAGGACACTTTTGCGGGTCTACATGCCACCTCGTTTCAAACAATCATGTCAGTCAGTAGATGTTGGTATATGAAGAATCGAATTTTCTATTTTTAGTTCGGAAGAGATAATATGTGTTAAGTTAGTTGCCAATGTATGGAATACTATCGTGTTATTTATAAATTACAACTCTTACATCTCTAAACTCCCGACCGGTCCCAGAGCATATGTGGCAGTGTAGCGTATATGTAACTGTAAGAGTGTGTAAGAAAGGGGTAAGGATAAAAGGATGGGAAACGTATGATCATGCGATTTCCATGGCCCATTTGTTAGGTTACTGCTCCGGTATTCGCCTGGCATGGAACAGAGAAAACACGGAATAATACCGATCAGAGCAGCCGGTCGCTAGAATTCTCCTCCATGCAGCGACTGAACTCGATCTAGCTATTAGCAAGTGTCGAAAATCCTGCCACCGTCGGAACTCGAACCTTAGGACCTCGCACTGCATTGACATCAATTTTTTGAAATAATATCCACATTCAGTTTAGGCGCATCTTTTGATGCGTGCAATCAGATGAGGAACTGGGGTGGAACGCGGTTAAATATTCATCGTCTTAATGCGAGAACCCTCACGTTCGAACGCTCTGAATAAGGAATTGAATTTGAGTTGTGAATCCGCGATGCGTGAGCATGTGTCTTGGCCTTCTGCCCGAGAGCGCCAAACAAGTGGAGCACGAAACAGCTCCATTTGGACTCGTGCTTCAGCTCTCGGGAGCCAGATCTCGTTCGCACGATTCAACCTGAACATTTGGCTCACCACCGGACTCCGCCTTTTAGTGTGTCGTAGTCTCAAAGAATATTAATTTCGTGTGTCTTAAACGTTCTGTAAAAAAATTAATACAGTATAACCTGTAATGTTGTAGGGAGGGTAATAGATTACTGAATTTACTGAATTTAATAAATTTACAAAATTTATTAATTATTACTGCATTTTAGAAACGAAAAATCGTCTTTATATCCGGGTATCCTTCATTGAAATGTTCAGTATTGAACCATTGAAAATATGAAATATTGAATCACACTGAATTAGATTAACAGCTATTAGCCTTGCAAAGGTAATAGGAATGCATAAATTTCAGCACGGTTCCTGCTTAGTGGTCACAGTCATGTAATTTTTTCTTCTTCTCTTTTAGTGGCTTTTGAAATATCGTATATAGAACCTGACAGCTCAACCGAGGAAAAAGCAATGCCTATGCTACATAATGACTTGTTGAAGTTAGTCTCATTCCTGTAGACTGATGGGCATGATATAGTGGATAAGTTCTCATTATTCTATTCAAAAAATATGCCATTGAAATCCGACAAGTGTTAATCGGGCGTGTTACAACGACATTAATCACTGTCGAGAGTAATCAGTATGGCATTGCTAATGAATACAAGGCCTTGTAATGTTAAAGTACGGCTACTACTTCAGAAACACAATTTTACATTTTTAATGTAACGATTAATTATTTATGATCCTTGAACGGAAGAAATATTGCAGGCAGTTGAGATCTTTACCTAGTCATTTATTTCAGTGTCTTTTCAGATAAACTGAGGACTCAAACCGCTTACAATATTCCTTGATACATCTTATTTTATAAAATAACATATCAAGAATTTGATTTCCTTAATACTTGCATTCCCATGTTATTTATTAAATAGATTTGCATTGACAAAAATGTAGATTTTGTAGTAATTTACGTTAAAAGAATGGTGAATACTTTTCACTTGTGATAATATTTAGTTTTCTTTCTTTACTTCTTAATTCCCTTGTTTTTTTAATGGTTTTTGTAGTGTTTTACTACATCCCTTTAAATGCTCTTTAAATTACAAAATTAAAAAACGTGTAAAAGTGTCTTCTAGGCGCCAATAGATGTCAGCTGAAAAGAGGATGGGATAAAGCCAAATAGATAGTCCAGTCAAGATATAAGGAAACTAAATAGTACAAAAAAGTATGGATCATTAGTTTCATAATTCATTACAAACATAGGTTTCATCACAGAGAATCTGATGAAACAAGTCGTAATGATTGGTGTATAAATGCGGAGAAAATAGTATAGTAATTTAATGCCTGAACAATGTTCTCATACGTGAATTCAAAATACGTATTTCGCGAGAAGTATTCTAGAATATCCTAGAATGAACCGTTAGCGGAATAGTCCAATATATTTGTTTTGTTCAGGGGAATCAAAGAGCTGATTAATCACTTACGTAGGTGACGTCTGAGTATTTGAATGTCATTTACTTTACATTCGCGCGTTTAAATTGCTGAAAACGCTCTAAAAGCACGTTTTAGAGAAATCTTCGAGAATATTCGGCATGGATCGGCAACAATAATCAGTTCCTCATCAGCAGACGGAGATCCGTCGAGTGACATTTCGATTTGGGCTCTGAAAAGGTCTACGATAAGAGACGGTCAGATGCAGGTTACTCGATTACTCTCTAAGGATGATTAATGATGTGTGAGGATAGTTGTGTATTAGTATTAATACAGTCACCTTAGCCACATGATGCCCCTTCGTAGAGGTTAGATATCATTCCAAAATAGAAGCTATTGCTGCTGAAAATTATCTCAAGACTATAACATATTATGAGCGCACGGGTGACAAGTGGTACATGCCATTGTGCAAAGACAAAAAAAATATCTCTTCAGATGGCACTACAACAATCAGTTACCACAAAAACAAACATGTCGCCAATTATAACTATTTAATTTCTAATTAAAAAAGCTTTTTTGGCTCTTCAAACTTTTGAGAAATCAATGGTTAACCAGCCTTTTAGAGAATTAATGCATTACAAGTCAGTGATAAACGTATATTTAGGACCTGGTAATACATCTGCTAGGGTTTTGTTTATTTGTTAATATATTTCACGTAACTGCTGGGAACCTTTGTTCACTTATCATTCAACTCTCTCGCGCCGTTAGTACATGGACCCCGAATTTGGTACTAGCATTCAGAAGCCCATCTCAAAATCCTTAAAAACCATGCAATCAATTATCTACACTATCTGATGACATGAGACTGTTTTTTTCGATTTATAAAACGTTCCTCTTAATTATCTACTCGATCATATACGAAACTGGTCATTCAATTAACTTACACCTCTCCTTCATCTACATTTCTCAATTCGTCGCCCTTTCCCGCATTTCCTTATTCCTTCATCGGTACTTATCCCCTACTACCCCAACTTGTCGAAGGCGCACCCGCCGCCTCCGCCGCTGCCTCCGACGGCGCCGCCAGCAAAATCTCCGACATGGTTAAATTTCCGAATGCGCGCGGGCGCCAGGCACGGCACACAGCTGCTGGGACGTCCCAGCGCAGATCGACCGGAAAACGGCCGCGGTCGAATGCGGCGGGCGGAGAGGCGCGGCGTTGGGGGAGGCCGGAGGCTGGAATGGGCGGAAGAGGCGGGGAAGGAGTCGGGAGGGCGGGGGGGCTGCAGGAGGGGAGGCGTCGGAAGAAGGACGGGAAGGGAAGGAGGCGAGAGGAGACGAGCTCTGAAGGGTGGAAAGCAGGGAAGGAAGGAACGCGAAATGGCAGCGGCGTGGTAAAGGAAGGCGGCTGCGGTTGCGTCGGAAAAGCGCGACAAGTTGGCAAGCAGTGGTTGGCGACAAGCGCCAGACCCGACCGCGGAAGGTGCCGGGCAGGCGCGCGTGGAGCGAGGAAGCGCAGAGGAGGAGGCAGGGGGGGAGGCCAGGGGGGAAGAGTGGGAATGAAGGAGGGGGGAAGACTCGGGGGGTGAAGGACGAGGAGAGGAAGCGGGGGGAGGAAGGCGGGGCCCGGAGCCGGCCGGAGGACGGGGGAGGAGGAGGGGAAGGAAGGAGGGGTTGGGAAGGAGGAGAGG
The DNA here is from genome assembly GCA_017312745.1 of Gryllus bimaculatus. NCBI lineage: Eukaryota > Metazoa > Arthropoda > Insecta > Orthoptera > Gryllidae > Gryllus > Gryllus bimaculatus. The sequence goes on along the minus strand of BOPP01000058.1, from coordinate 4,340,129 downwards.
AGTGAGAGGGGAGGAGGAGGAGGGGAAGATGCGACGGGCGAGGAAGGCAGGAAGGAAGGAACGGAGGAAGGAAGGTGGCGGAAGCGGAGGTGGAGGAGCCGGAGGACGGCGGAAAGGGGCGCGGAGGGCGAGGTGGGCAGGACAGGCAAGGCGGAGGGGAGGAAAGGAGGAGAAGCTGGAGGAGGAAGAGGAGGAGCGAGCAGGAGGAGAATGAAGGGCGGGAGACAGGGAGGACGGATGCGTGGACGGCAGGTGGCGTAGGAAGGCGGCTGCGGTGCGCCGTCAGGCAAGGCGGCGAAACGGTGGCAAAGCCCAAGATGT
>BOPP01000058.1:4305419-4315667 GCA_017312745.1 Gryllus bimaculatus | reverse complement strand
TCCACCCCTCGCGCACACCGTTCCCGTTCCCTTACCAGACCACGTCTCACCTCACCCCCACCCCGTCAGCGCGCCGCGATTTTCTCTCTCTCTCTCTCTCTCTGTCTCTCTCTCTCTCTCTCTCTGTCTGTCTCTCTGTCTCTCTCTCCACGCACCGCTCTCACTCGCTTATCCGCCCCCACCCCGTCCATCTACTCCTCCTCCACCAGCCAGCCCCTCTCCGATCCCCCTTCCCTTCTCCCCTGCGCCGCCGTGAGGGCTATGACGTCATGCGCCATCCCTTCCGAGAGAATCCCCGACCCCACGTGGGCGAAGCGCCTCGAGAGAGGGAGGGGACGTAAGAGATAAAGAGGGTCAGTGACCGATGTTTTCTCAAATCCTCGCGGGCACCCGCGGAAACTGTTTTGAAAGGTCTTGAAACGACAGCGTTACGATCTGCGGAAGATTTTTTGTGAAACCTTTTAAACAATATTTATTTTAAAACATACCACGATTCAATAACGTGTGTTATCACATTTTATTTACATTTAAACTCACTTTAAAACCACCGTCACGTAGTTGCACCAAAATACGCATATTATTAGTCACGAAGTTCTCCAGGTATCCTATTATTAACCATTTAAAATAAATAATACGCCATATGTTTAATTATTGAATGATATACTACATAAAGACAGATATTTCCAAATATGTACTAAGAAAAACATCAATACCAGTAAATAGTAAAGTTCAAATTTGTGCTAAAAATTCTGAAAGTAAATAAGAACTTTTCTTCTATTTATATGCTCATAATTGGCACATTCCCAATTGTTGCTGGTATTTTTACTGAATATCTCAAACGTTCATTGGATATATCACATTTTCTATAATTTAAGGTAGTTTCAGACGCTGTAATCGACACCAACGATTGTTATGAATTTAAAAAATACCACGAAGACACCAACAACATAAACCCGGGAACCCCGCGCAACTAATTTTTTAGTTAAAATAAACACAATACCTTAAAGGATATTAGTATCTTATGTATTTCCTGAATTAAATCTACTTCTTGAGGCGGCGAAATACTCGTAGAGTAAGTTGGGAGAGCAATTAGTAGAAGCTGCAACGAAACATCGCCTCTTCCATCAGTTTTTCATCAGACAAGAGAGTTCTGGAAAAGAGACACAATTGACAAGGATTGTTACTTGGAGAAAGGATTAACGAGTATTGAAGAGATTGTCACAGTTACCTCTGTCTAGACGAAATCAAATGTTTCTTTACGAATTTCGTCGTTTTACTTCGTGATACGACTGCATCCAAGTGCCTGGCACATCTTGAATCGAACCTTGATAGCGTCCAACACGTTTTTACTAAGCTTTCTGCACTTCGCCTCTGATGACAACGCGAGCTGGCGTCTGAGGTAGTAATCGGCGATTTCTCCGTATTTTGACAATGCGTGGCTGCCCCGGAGCTGATGCGATCTTTCGGTGACGCTCCGAACTAACAGAAAGCGGTTGACAATCTACGTCAAGGAACTTTGTACGAAAGAAGTGAGTATTTGGTCGACAGGGAAGAAATTTGCGCGGCCTTTTTAAGTAAAATTAAGCTACCTCGAGAACGCCAAGTTTGAAATATATGATCCTTTCTTCTGATACGCCTTCAAAAAACATCAAAAGAGCCCTATTAAAAAACAAGGCGCTAAATGTGAAGCAATTGAGCGGTCAACACTACTTATTGGTAACTTCCATTTAAAAGTCTATGAAACTAGCGTGTACTTTATGATGTGAATATATTGTATCATTTAGTATTGAATGTAAAAAACGTCACCTCCATAACGAATTCGTTTTTAAGGAAGTAAAGTATAATTTTTACTCACATAATTGATCAAATCGAGGAGCAGTTTCAATTAACTCGTGCACAATCTCCGTCGTGACACTAGTAGTATATTTGCGCTTTCATGCGGCGCCAGCATACCGGCTGAACTAGCACGAACGCTTTTCCCTTAAGAGTAACTCCTTTAACAAATAGGTGTGAAATTAGATTACACTCACTTGGAAGAGTTTTGTACGCAACGTCTGTGCAACGATTTATACCCGAAGAAGATTAGTACCCGGAGGTCTGTCACGTGAACCATTAGCTACACCATTTTCAGATATTTTACAATTCAATGTACACATTGGCCCAGCGACTAGTGAAATTTCCAATTATTTGCCAAACCGTTAGTTCAATTTAACTTATTTAATATATATTTTATAGACAAGAAATAAAACAAAGAAAATCGTCTTTCCAATCACAAATTTCTTATTTACGACTCCCAAGCCCGAATTTTTCAATTTTCTTTATTTTTTTTATTATTCCCAAGTTGGTTTAATCATATTATGAAGTTTCTAGTGATTGCTTATTCATTAATATCATACCATTGGTTTTCTTCTCAATGATATCTTGTGAGAACTATTTTCTCTAAAAACAAACTAATTTCTCATTTACGAATTATTTAATAATTTATTTTGTTGGATCAACTTATAAGTTCGAGGAACTGCCTTTTACTATTAAGGTAGATCAAAGAATCCTTACGTTTTGTGAATCCCCTCATTTTTGTGACTTACTATCACAGTATATTAACTTAATCTTAGTAATTTGCCACTTCATACATCGTTTGTGTCACTTTCTTAGTTTAATAAATTCGTTAAGTATTGAAATAACTGTAAAAATCAGACAAGTTACCACAAAGAAATTTTTAATTCCCTCGTTGAACTTATCTGACTCTCCAGACATTGACAGTATTATTGGACCTAGCTATTTAGGTAGTGACGGAAATCCTGACACTGTACTTCTTGAACCTTAGTACCTTTCGATCAGAGGCACTGCAGTGACATCATCTGATGCCCTGAGCCATCTCAGCCGGGGTTGGGGCTGAAAAGCTAAAAAAATCAGCCCGTACCTTTTAATTATTCCAAACAAAAATTCACCTAACACCTAACTTACATAACTCCAAAGCACCTTACATTTCTCTTCGTTTCCCTTGACTTTGATTTGTTAGCTCCACTTTGCGACAGTTAATGGAAATTCGTTTCCTGGCCGGTGACGTAAGAACCCTTGCGTCGAGTGCATGTGAAAAGGTGCGCCACGGGTGATTCAGATTTGGTAATATTTGAACGGAGACTCTTCGTTTGTTCGGAGAGTCTCACAATCTTTTCTCCGGTGCTATTGCGTTTTCGCCAAAATCGTCTTCAGTAAAATATAGTCTCGTATACATAGGACGTTGCAATGCTAAAGATTTTAAAGTTTGTTTAGCTCGTTTCGTGTTTATTTTACCTCGCGAGATCTCAATCAATAGATCAAAATCAACTACAGCTTCCAGTCATGAAGACTACATCAAAGGGTTCATATTTCTTTCTTAACTCAATCTTAATGGCTAATTATTTTACTTTTAAATCCCAGTTTCAGTTTTAACTCGAAAAAACTGACAGTTATATCAGAATGCATAACCTGATGGCCACACCAAATTTCACTATACGGCGGCCATGATGTCTAACCCATTCATTCTAACGACGATGCATGTTGAGATGTAGTTAAAGCAACAATAGTAACAAATCCTCTACATACTTACCATTTCCATCAAATGGGTGACCAGAGTGTTCGTGTATCTGCCAATCTCGAGTAGTATTAAATAAGTTGTGGTGACATTGCATCATGGTACCCAACATCCTAGTTGCTACCCTTTTCTATTGGAACTTCGCAATTGCCTAGAGAAGAAAATTTATTATTCACAATACAATTGAAAAACTTAACATACATGTAGTCTAAAGTTCTAGTCAATATAAAGAATATTATAGTTATTCTGGATCAAAATGTTACCGACTGTTATTGTGGATAACGCTCATGAATTTATTAACACATTTAAATATGCTATTTCATTTATTGAATTCTTATTTAATGTTGTAGAAGTAGATGACATAAAGGTAGATCCCATAGATGCCTACCAATCTGAAGTGTGATATCAGAAGTGCATCATGTGTTTCTTTGACATGTGAAGTTTCCTACCAGATATTGACTACCAAACTGAGGCAATCTTCAACTTCCCAACATACTATAATAATATATTACGCAAATAATGCATGATAACATGACTACATGGTTTGTTCGAAGAAATAAAGTAAAGCAATGTTATGAACGAGTTGAATAAGCTCTAACGTATCACAATTTTCTTATGGCAGAATTATAAATTTAAAAGAGAATCAAAGTTATTTTTTAGATATAATCTTATTGTGCCGTCACAGGCAGTCGACGTCTGTGCGAAAAAAAACTGTAGTCGGTTGCTCTGTTTACCGCTACAAAGCCACAATTCTATCGCCTCGATTGGCTGAATGCGTGTCGCAATAATTCGTGCCATAAACGGGAAATACGTCATAATCTATGCCATAAGATGTCATTTTATGAACCATTTATTTTAACAAGAAAGGTCATTTACAACGCTGGAGTACAAAAAACGGTTTTAACATTTATTTGATCCACTCTGCATAGTAGTGAAAGTGGCATTGTGATTGTTTGATTGTGCTTGTGATGAATCCACTTTACCCCCAAAAAGACTAAACTTCGTGCGAGTGCTGCGCTGCTGCGAGGGCTCTCGTGTGGAGTGGTGGGCGGATTGCGTGGAGTGCTCCCAGCCAAAGCCCTCAACGCGTGCGGGCGCAAGTATGGGCGAGTGTGATGGCGCGTGCGTGGACGCGGGCGTGGGCGCGAGCGTGGGCGTGTGCGTATACGCTTGCATGGGCTCGTTGGTGGGCGCGTGCGTGAGCACAAGCGTTGGCGCGTGATTGGACGCATTCGTAAGCGCGTGCGTGGCGCGAGCGTGGGCACGAGCATGGACACATGTGTGGGCGCTTGCGTAGGCGCGCGCGTGGGAGTGTGCGTGGGCGCATGAGTAGGCGCGTGCGTGAGCTCGTGCATACGCGCGTGCGTGTGTGCGCACGTGGGCACGTGCGTGTGTGCGTTCGTGGGCTGAATGCGTGGGTGCGTGCGTGGGCGCGTGCATGGGTGCGTGGGTGGGCGCATGCGTCGGCGCGTGTGTCGGCGCTTGCGTGAGTCGAGTGCGTGGGTGCGTGAGTAGGCGCGTTCGTGAACGCTTGCGTCGGCGCGATTGTGGGCTGAGTGCGTTGACGCGTGCGTGATCGCGTGCATAGGCACGTGCGTGGGCGCGTGCGTTGGCGGGTGCATGAGCGCGGACGCGTGCGTGTGCGGTTGCGTGGGCGCGTGCGATGCTCGTGCGTGGGCGCGTGTTGGGTGGCGGCCGCTGAGCAGCACTCTCTGCTTTGTGTTGCAGGCTGCGAGTGACGTGCGATGACACGCATCTGCACTACATCTCGCCGCACCAATTCATCGACTCGCCCGAGTGGGAGGCGAACCACGACACCAGCGACGACGTCTTTCAAGTGAGTGCCTCGTCTTATTTGGTTGGTTCTCAAAGGTTGACCCTACAGTTGCCTACTAATCAAAGGCGTTGTAATATATGTGGCGTGAAGCTTCCTTCCAGATCTTCATTAGCAAATTGTGGCCTTCTTCAGCTCCCCAACATGCTCTAAAACTATATTGTGCAAGTAGTTCATGTCAAGCATTTATTGAAATGAGTACATGTTTTGTACTAATGCAATGAAGCACCATTATAAAAGAATAATAATTGCATAAGCTACTTTTACATATAACAGAATTAAAAATTTATATGAAAATCAAAGTTAACCTTTTTGGAAACAACTTCTTTTTTGCCGCGCCGCGCAGTGCCGTCCCCGAGCCCCTACGATTCTCTGAACTGACTGTTCAGCCCAGAGAATAAATTGAAAGGGACCGTGACCACCTTGGTGGTGGATGATTGGCGCGCGCGTTTCAAATATGACTCTACAATTGCGCTCGTTTTTGTCATTATCTTTGATTTGGGAATGTAACATAAATAAAAAAGATAAAATGAAAAACCAAAATATTATATGTTTATGTTTGATGTTTAGATACATATTTTCTACTAGAGCTGTCATTTTTCTTCAATAATATGCAAGTTTTCACGAGGAATGTCTTGAATATTTATAATAATTAATTATTGATTAAGGAAGCTGACAGATGTTCCCTTCGTAATATTTCGTTCTGAAGAGTTAAACTTTACGAACTTGTAAACTGAATTTGAATTTGAAACAATGAATTTCTACGTATACTTAATATCTTATACTTAATCTTCAAACTATATTATATCTAATATATAAAACCAATGCTTGTTTGTTTTTGGTTCATGCTTAATGCGCTGCTGTACCATTCATCCAATTGCAATAAAACTTTGTCAACTTATTGTTTACACTTCCGGGAAGAATATAGGCATAGTACGATGGGGATATGAATATACCTGTGCACATAGACACACGTTAATGATGATGTTATGTTGACTCAAGGGCTCTGATCAGGGCGTTTTACGACACGGTGCTCTCTATGCAACCCACCACATACTAAAGTACGATTATTAAGACTTTTCATTGCGGATTCTGCCCCTGCGACTGTGAAATTTCGCCTGGTGGAGGCAGATACAGAGAGAGACGCAGAGAGAGATGCAGAGTGAGAGAGAAACAAATAGAGAGAGTCAGAGAAAGAGAGAGAATTAGAGATAAACAGAGAGACAGAGACAGACGGGGAGAGAGACGGAAAGACTCGGAGATAGAGACGTAAACACACTCGCGAGAAAGTCATTCCTCTATTGAAATTTTTGCAGAACATAGTGTAAATAGTGATTAACAATCACGTGACCAGTAGCAGGTGAAGTTAATACATTGCACTAGCGAAGCGTTTCCTGGTTCACAAGCCACGTATATCTTCATGCAGTTAAATAACACACTTACCGAAAAGAACATTCCGTCATTGTAAACAACTAACTTACTCCTGTCACAGTCGCAACGGTATCAATGAGCGACGCACGTTTCCCCTGTAATTCCAGCCTTCAAAGTATCCCACAACAGCAGCGCTCTCAGTGAGTGGATTCTATTCCACCGTCTTTGGCCGTCCCCTGCGATGCGATGCGATCCCCGCCCGATCGTTCCTTTCAGAGACTCCCGTGATGATGCCTTGATGAGCGTAAAATTGCTCATTCCTTCCGCGCTTATCCCTTTATCGCCAGGACCGTGTCAGAAGAAGGTTCGATAATCACAAACCCTTTTAGTTCCGAAAAACGCACTTTCCAGTTTTTCAGTAAAGTGAGTAGTGTAGGTTCCGAAATATAAACAATGCAAATGCAAAATTAGCATCGTATGGTGTGAAGTTGATTATGAAGTTATCAGCTTCGTTCTTTCTTTAAATTATCCGAATTTATGATATTCATTTTATAGTCTAAGTATTAATAATAATAATAATAACAATAATAATAATAATAATAATAATAATAAATATAGATATTTACAAATGATTATTTGAGACAATCAAAAAAGGTTAAATGAGATTGTTGTTCTGTATTATTGTTATTAATGACTTTTTTGAGTATTTTTTTACCCTAATTTAACTATTTGGCATTCTTATATCGATGGGCATTCATATAAATAAACTGCCGCCTGTGCAATAGTTCCTTAAATTGCTGGTTGTGAATAAGGAATAACAATTAATTGAAAGCATGATGTATGAACTGGTTGGGGGGTCGTCACGTATGAACTTCGAAACAAAGTGGGCGGAATTATTCGGTAAAACTTGAGAAGATTTATTCGAAAACTTTTTATATCCTCTATTTCTCGGTGAAGTTTCTACCAAATTTGAGTTTTTTGTGAACATTTATCATTTTAGTGTGACAGTACCGACACTTTTTCTTTTCGTTTAACTTCGACTGAGATGGTTTCATGGATGTAAGTGCCACTCGCCACCAAAAATTCGGCATATTCCATTCTTTTGAATTTTCTCAAAATGTTGTATCCCTTTTCTGTTCTTGTGGTCAATCAGAAATGTGCCTATGTGAAATGATTTTGTTTTTTCTAACAGTGTAACTTTACTTGGTATTTCGTATCACAAGTATTGATAAACGTAATGTGAAAAACAACTTTAATTGCAGATTTCACTCGTAAATATACGATTGTAGAACACTTCCCAATTCTTGTTTTCCAAACTACGCAGCGTTTTAAAGGGTCCAACTACTCAATTATATTTTCTAAAAACGTAACAGATTATTATCTTTAAATATATTTAAATATCTAAGCGTTGAACGTTAATTCACTTCAGCACATTGTTCAGATATATTGGACTGAAGAAGATGAAGAAAATAGAAGTTTATACAACTAATAATTTTTCTAAATCATTATTTTAGCCAATTGTGATATTTTCTTTACAACAGTGTCGTGACAACTGGCACAAGAAAAACTGAAATATCCTACATCAATTGGCATTTGTCCCTTATGAATTGTATAGTAACGAGTATACTACAAAAAACAAGAATAGACAGTTCTTTACAAACAAAATACAATAAAACAACATGATGTGAAACTAAATGTCTGCCTCAACTATAAACGCAATTTTTGATGCTTCACTAGGATGGCGCGGGAAGCAAGATTACCATAAAAACTCTTTTATTACTGTATGTCACTGCTTTCAGCAAGCGTCTCTGATAGATTGGATCCTGTACTATTCATTTGTTATAGTTTTAATTAATAAAATTTTATTTGTGTACAGAACATTTTATAATCGAAGTATTTAAGATTGTACACGCAACTGATAGATATTGTGTTTTTAAACAAATTCCTGAAAGAGATATTTTGCAGGGTTCTTCAATCTATTAAGACAACGATAGAATTAAGAATATGGCATTATTCGAAGTAGATGTCATATATGTTTGCTCTGGTCTTGTGCAAACTTACGTGCTCTTAAGTAGTATATATTCTTTATGATTTACAATCTTTGAATAGTATTCATCTACATTATACCGTCATTATCCCAATAATAAAATAATTTTGTTGCCACTGAAAAGAAAACAAGATATGTTTTCTTGAATAAATGTGTAAAAAATGCCATGTATTATCTCGTGGAATACTTTATTTTTTTAGTTTACGAGGCTTTTAAAAAATATAGGTAGAATATTCACACGAATTTCGAAGTTGATCAGCAATTTAATGGCTCTGAAAAAGATGGTTATCATAAAAAATGATCAGTATTTCTTGTTGACCATACTACGATTCTCTATAAACAATCATCTTACTTTTCAGAATAGTTGTTTTCATTTTCTCACTCTAGGCCAGGATAACACATGACCAATTGACTTGACCCTTTATTGATTTTCACTTCTTCGATAGACAGCCTGTATCTCAAACCTACAGGAATTTTGCTTCTGATTTCCTCTCAACTAGTCTTTCAATTTTAAACATCACGAATTAATATAAAACTTCATTCATGAACTTATTAGTTTTCATGTAGTTACAAGTGCATACGTATGCCACAGATTTTACAAATCATTGATAGAATGCTGAGAGATCAAAGTAATTTTTGTGATCTACCATCATTGTCGATCTGCAAATCGTAGTATATAAAAACAGAATATTTTATGGTTACAACATCTTGCATTTTCGTGCATTAATAGGAAATCTTAGTCGTTTTCAAAGGGAATTTCCAAATAATGAGTATGCTTCTATTTTTAGAAGGCTTCCCGAGGGAATCAGACCACCGCATGTCTAAGTAGATGTCACATCAAATTACTGCCAAGATGTATGCCTCCCGCGAAAAAGCGGGCAGATAAGGGGCGTGAGCCAGTTTTGCGGTATATTACTCTTAACAAGTATTAAAGTCTATTAAAGCTCGCCTCGGCTCAAAACCGGCGCTCGCCGAAGGGGGGCGAGTAGGGAGGAGTGGGGCGGGATGGCGTAGGGGCGAGCGGGAAGGGCAGGGAGGGGCGGGGCGGGGAGGCGGTGAGCGGACGGGAGCGCGGCGGGGCGGCGAGGGCGGCGAGGGCGGAGCGTGGAAGAAGTCGCACAAGTATCTTTGTGCCTGCGGAGTGGCAAAACGTTTTCAATTCGAAGCGGTTTCCTCGGCCACGTTCGAGCGGGCGAGTCCAACTTTGTACTATTTACGATGCAATTACTTACACTAATGAAGGCAATTTTAAGGAGTGAGTTTAAAAACGAAGCCATGAAGGCACTTAGCGAGCCGTGATGCTTTCATTTCTTAATAGTTCATAGCACGGCGATAAGAGCTCTGCGGCTCCTGCCATCGATTCGGCCACCCCGTCGTTCTTCGCGTAATCCGCCAATCCCGCGACCGCCGCCGCCCCTCCCC
>BOPP01000058.1:4262747-4296692 GCA_017312745.1 Gryllus bimaculatus | reverse complement strand
CTGTCTTGCCTCTCTCTGTCTTGCCTCTCTCTGTCTTGCCTCTCTCTGTCTTGCCTCTCTCTGTCTTGGCTCTCTCTGTCTTGGCTCTCTCTGTCTTGGCTCTCTCTGTCTTGCCTCTCTCTTGCTTCTCTCTCTTGCCCCTCTCTTTTGCCTCTCTCTCTTGCCTCTCTCTTGCCTCTCTCTCTCTCTTGCCTCTGTCTTGCCTCTCTCTTGCCTCTCTCTTACCTCTCTCTCTCTATCTCTCTCTATCTCTCTTGCCTCTCTCTCTTGCCTCTCTCTCTTGCCTCTCTCTCTTGCCTCTCTCTCCCTCGCTCCTCTCTCTCTTGCCTCTCTCTCCCACTTTCTCTCGCCCAGTCTCCCCAACCCATCACTTCTCCCATCCTCTCTCACCATCTCCCCCTCGCTGTCCCTCTCTCCATTCCCCCTCCTTTTTTCTCTCGTTTTCTCTCTTCCTCTAGCTCCTTCTCTCGCTCTCCCTCCCTCACCCCCCTCGCTCTCCCTCTCTCGCTCTCCCTCTCTTCTTCTTTCTCACTACAACTCACATCATATTCTCAAATTATATTATTTTTTAAAATTTTCTGTGTATTATTATCTTAATTTGGCATTTTTATCATATTTCTACGTCCATTATTTTGTATGTTTCCTTGACTATTAATCACTCTTTGCCGTTCGGCTACTTTGGATCTGTTTTAAGTTTTGTCCTCTTCTGCTTTTTCACTACAATTCACATCGTCTTCTCAAATTATTGTATCTTTATTTTTTAATTTTCTGCGAGTTTTGATCTTAATTTAGCGTTTTTCTTCTCATCTATGTCTTTAACGTTCTCTCTTTTACTTTCTTTCTTACTAACGATACTCTTTGAAGCATTCTTATAAACTTGCTCTTTCAAGCATATTGCGTGAATAAAGTGCTCTTGAATTTTCACTAAATACATACAATAATATTTTTCTAAATTGAATAATCGTTTATCGATATTCCTTCATGACAGATGAAGTTTTTAAATTGCATTTTTACGGTTTTAAGTCGGTTTGCCACTTTTAAATCAATTTTTTGTCGACTACAGTTTGGGTACGTATGTAAACATGACATCCTACACGCCTAAAATCCTACACGCCATAACTCCTACACGCCAAAAATCTGTGACAAGGAATGTACGCATTGTATTTCTCTTTTTACGAACGGTAAGTACCAACACATTTTTTTAGCCATGTAAATGTTTGCATTTCATTAAATGGCATTTAAATGTAACTACCGTTCACTGGGCTGTACGGAAAGGCAATACAGAAATAGTATGCGAGAAGACGATTCCGTGCTCTTTCATAATGGCAAAGCAAAAAAGATATTAATTCGACTGAAAGAATTATTAACTAACTTTGTGGCCAAATTGGCAAATTAATTCTTTCATCTGAACTAAATCACAACAACATATTATAAAAATATTCACAAATTTAAAAGATTAGTGGAACATAACAATTTTCATAATTTCTAAGGTTACTGTCGGGGAACTTAAAGATTTGGTGCTTTTTTGTGAGAAATTGATGTTCCTCGATCTGACTGATTTAGCAACCAATTCATTTTTAAAAAGTTTCTTTGATTATTGGGGATTGTGCTTTATAAGCAATGGTGGAAATTTGACTTCGGTTGAACTCTGAAGTTTCAAAAATAAAGTTCTCTCTCTCTCTTTCTCTCTCTCTCTCTCTCTCTCTCGCTCTCTCTCTCTCTTTCTCTCTCTCGCTCCCTCTCTGCCCCTCTCTCTCTGCCTCTCTCACTCTCTGCCTCTCACTCTCTGCCTCTCTCTCTCTGCCTCTCTCTCTGTCTCTCTATGCCTCTCTCTCTGGCTCTCTCTGCCTCTCTCTCTGCCTCTCTCTGCCTCTCTCTCTGCCTCTCTCTCTTTGCCACTCTGTGCCTCTCTCTGCCTCTCTCTCTGTCTCTCTCTCTACCTCTATCTCTCTGGCTCTCTCTATCTCTCTGACTCGTACTTGAAAAGACTGCAATTTCAATATTAATTCGGTATATATCAATCCAACATTTCAATCATAAATTCCTGTTTTTCTGTGTACAAAAACAAGGATGAGACACACGTCAATTTGCTAAAGAAAAACCGCCATCCGGAACTTACCTTGCTAATTAGCTGAGTATTTAATAATAGTCAAATCAATATTGCCATTCGTTTTGGAGCCTTTCGGAACATCCAGTGTCATGCTGTATTAGGTGTCGCCACTCCTGCCAGAGTAAAGAAAATCTACCATTTGTCAACAGAACTCATTCGGGGAAGTTTGTCGCTCGCTTGTGACGACATTCGAATGAGCTTCTCTTCGTCTTCTTCAATGCTTCATGTGTCACACTCGATGCGCAATTTTCGATATTGCCAGTTGATTATTCTAAACGCCTCACTTTGTCTTCTCGCATGTCGGGATTCAAAATCATAATTTCTTTCCGTCTTCGACTTATCGATCAAGTTGTGGGAACAGAATGTATTCCAATCTGCTGTAAACGCTCACATAAAATGCCTTCGAAGATTTGAAGCACTTTCATTACAATAATTGTCAGTTACGATGCAATAAAAACATCTATTTGAAAGAAACTTTATCATTTGAAAGGGAGATGTATGGTGATTTTCTTTTTTGTATTTATACTGTACAATTTGAAAAACCATATACTACATTTGGGATCATTAAATTCGTTTTCAAATTCAATTATTAACACTGAAGTTCTTCACATTTGAAACATACAAATAAAACTTAATTATATGAATGGATCTGTCGCAGCTCTCGAGCAGAACGTTGTCGTGCACTGGTTCACAGTTTGTTTCTCCATCCACGTGGAATTCGAGGCAAATGAGGTGTCTATGTAAACGGTACACTCATTGCCCTTCTGCCGGCCTCTGATGTTGTTTGAAGAGAGGTTTTCTCCTTCATTGCGTGTGTAGCGCGGCAACTTTTATTACGGAACCGCAGGCACTACAGACTACCTTGTTTTTCGGGGAATCCAGTTAAAAGTTTTCTTTAAACTCGCCGCGTACCTCAACCAGCTGAGCCAATCGAGGCGAACAAGAGAGCGCGTCGCTTCTCTTCTGTCTACGCCAGTGATGTGTGCTGTTGAAACACGCGCTCGTAAATTCGATTCAGCATTCACAAAGCGAAGAGTAAACGAAATTAAAGCAAAAACAATTGTTTGATATAATATATGAATAGCACGATATAATGATTTTTTTCTGTTTATTCAAATATTTAATTTTTAGACCAAGAGGATTTTTTAAGGTATGCATGGCCTGCTACATGTTCAATTTTACTGTCTCTCTCCAGAGTAGAGAGAAAGTTATGTAATGATGTGGAGAAAACGGCGAATTTTCGGCAGAAAAACTCTTATTACAGGGCTCTGGTATTGAAAAAGTGGATAAATCCAGTTGCTAAATTTAGAAAAAACATTCTCTAACACATAGTGTATTCTTAATCCATGTTTTGAGGATCCTTGATTGTTGGGGGCTAACTTGGGAGGCCATGGGCTGTTGGAATTGCTCAGGTGTGCTATAAGCTAGCCTCTTCCAATTAGCTTGGTAACTTAGGTTCGTGAACTGGGATGACCACGGCGTGAATAGAATTTGACGCAGACGCATTGCCTGTAAATTTTAATATCTACAGGAGATGTCACTATTACACCGGGAGGATTCAGATGAAATGAAAAACATGTAATTAACGTTGATTAATAATACGTCTAGTTGCAATTTCATTTTCTCTTGAAAATGTTGAAATGATTGTCCTAGCTGAAGGCATATGTAGTTGAAACTAATTAAAGTTGTCGCAATTAACATTTAGAATGAAATCGAAGGCACAACACAACGTAACACATTCGTGCTGAAATGATAAAACATAGTACAAAACTTGTTTACAAACAAAACTGTGATGATGCATTGTTGACACTTAAAGGTTGATTACATCAAGTTACTTAATGTAACGATAGTGTCGTGAAAACTATTCTTGATGGTAACTAATGAAAAGCAAGAGAAAAGGAATCAAAGGAAACTCGCCCGATGCGTCTTCGTTGCCCCATACGTCCCTGATCCTTTCTACGGCGCTCGCGCCAACCTCAGCGTCGGGACAAAAGAGCGGCACCCGCGCGCGAGGAACCGACTGCGACAAAGGCCGCCAGGAGCGCTCCTCACGCGATTAGTGTCAAATGGAAACAGCTCTCTCTCTCTCTCTCTCTCGGGAACGCCTTTGGGAGGTGGCGCTGCGTTTTCAAAAGCGACGTCACAAAACGAGGGGCGCTGCCGCCCCCTATCGCGCTCGCCGCTATCGCCGCACTCGCTGTTCTTGCCACCTCCAACATCCCCCGCGCCCGCCAACCCCTGCCCCCTGCTACTGCCGTCTTCGTCTCCACCTTCACTGCTTCTGCTGCCACCGCCTCTCCCATCGCTTCCGCCCGCCTTTCGACCCCCGCCTCTGTCTCCGCCGCCGCTGGCATCCGCCGCCACCAACCGCCGCCTCCACCGCCTCCGCTGCCCCACCGCCACCGCCGCTTCCCACCGCCTCCGCTTACCTCGCCGGCCTCCGTCGCCCACCACTTCCACACCGCCTCTAACCACCTTACCACCCCTGCCGCCACCGCCGCCTCGACGCCGCACCAACACACTGTTTCTACCGCCTTCCACCGCCTCCGCCACCGCCAGCCCACCGCCACCACCGCCGCCTCCGCCGCCTCCGCCCTCTCCGCCGCTTCCGCCGCCTCCGGCACGTCCGCCACCGCCACCGCCTCCGCCACCTTCGCCATCCGCTGTTTCCACCGCCTCCGACGTAGCCACAACCACCACCGCCGCCACCACCGCCTTCGTCACCACCGGCACCGCCGCCACCGTCCCCACCGCGGGACGCGTACCCAACATCGAGGTGGGGCCTCCTGGCCCAAAGGAAGTCGCTATTCATTGGGAACGTGAAAGCAGGAGTTTTAAAATAAAACACGTGGGCGACGAAGTGAAATGACGCGAGTAAAAGCTGCCACTGGAAAACGCGTTGGGCGGACCCTGCTCTGGAGGGAAGCGCTGCGAACAAAGCAATCGGTCTCAAAGTTCTAAATGTTCACCGCTGGGGAATGTTTTATGAAGTTGCTGGATAGTTGCTGGGAGAGGAAGGAATTGTTATCGCACTTGCTTGGAGAACGATCTGAAAGAGGGGCGTATTTTCAAAGGATGCTGGAAAATTGCTGAAACATTTATCTCCTTTGCTTTCGTAGCTTCAAATACTCACATGCACTGTAGGTTTACCTTCAATGCATATAAATGCTGGGCATTTGCTAGTATTAATTATGAAATTACATATTCGAAAATTCTCAAAGTTGTGTAATAACAACAGATCTGTTTTATATGTCAATAAACAATTATATTAAACTCACTTCGAAAAATTTGCCTCTATATTTTTATTATCTATATTTTAAATTTATTATGAATATGATATTGAACATTGTATTCTCTATGTTATATGTGCGTAATATTTCAATGTTTTATACCCTCATTCTTCTTTCTCCAAATTTTTTATTTACTACTACAAAGTACCGATTGCGAGTAATAAAACTGGTCAACAGAATTTTTGTAACAAAGAATATGAATAGTGTTCTTTGCTAACACTTGGACGCTGAATTCAAATATGAAATCAGTTTTTACCAACCGCACTCAGTTTTCGTGTGACACGCTACTCCCTATTTACGGAAATGTTTGAAAACGCCGGATATTGGTTATTTTGCTTCAGCTTCATTTCATTTTCTGCCGATGTATTTGTTCAGAAACAACTGAAATGTGTACAAGAAATTCCTATACATGTCACTGAATTCAGAAAATTCACCTCTAGGAAATGAAAAACGATTGGCAACTTTGCTGATACGTTATACTCGAACAGGTAGAATGGCGTTGTTTCTTGCCTTCATGACGAACCAACATTTGATGCTTCTTGTTGCTCAAATGAACCACATTTTTGTCTCAAGGGGATATCAACGATCTTGTTTGAAATATATATTTGTCGTAGCATCAATCTGAGCTTTTAGCTTCGCGACTAAAAGTATGTTGTCTTCTTTCCCCCTGTCTGAAAGTCAGTGTTTTTCGTGATCGCAAGATCCATGATGGAAAGTCTTGGCCGTAACTGAATGGAGCTTGTTCATAGATTCTAGCAAAATAACCCTCAAATCTGTACTTCACAATGGGACAATTTCCTTTGGTTCCGATTGTTCATGAGTTTATTTCGAAAGAGACATATGAGAGCACTAAACTGCTCCTCATACCTATCAATTATGAGATTTTCGAATAGAATAAATGAAAATACCTCAACGTAATTGCAATTATTCTCGGCATGTAGCTTCGGTATGCAGATCACTGCTGAATTCCATACAGCAGAGACAGAAAAAATCACTATTGTGAAAAAAATGGCCTACTCGGATTGAACTACTGCCTGGTCAGAGAAATGTGGTTAATACACCTCTTGTTGACCCCAAAAATGTGTACGTGCCTTTACTGCGTATTAAATTGAGTTTCGTTAAATCTTTGTCAAAGCCATGAACATCATGTGGATTCGTGATTTGCGAAAGAGGCATCCAAGGATCTGTGAAACAAAAATAAAGGAAGTAATATTTGTAGGACCACAAATTAGAAAAATAATATCTGATTATCATTTATTTCATTTGTTGAGTGATGTAGAGAAAAAGGCATGGCTGTCTTTAAAAAGTGTCTACAATTTTTTAGACAACCATAAGGCAGATAACTATCGTGATATTGTACATGAACTATTGGAATCATACCACCGTACGGGATTTAACATGTCACATAAACTATATTTTTGAATGATAATTTGTACTTTTTCCCAGATAACCTCTACGACGTTAGTAATGAACATGGCGAATAGTTTCAAGTGACCATTTTTAAAAATAGAAAAACCTTATCAATGCAATTGGAGTAACGAAATATTGTACAACTGCTGGGCCTTACGAAAGGACGTTCCGAAGGCGACGTAACGTAAGAAATAAGGAAGGAAATCTTTTTAGGTACGTTTCTTCACATTTTTAACAAATTATGTTGTTGTATTTTTAACTCTATAAATATTTGGATCTGTCGTTATCAGATCGAGTCATTTTGCCAGATACATATACAGGGTGCGCCAGAGAAACTTACTTATTTGAAAAATTCCCGCGCGGTGAGTTGGGCGGTTAGAGGGGCGAGAGGGGGCGTATCTGGGCATATTTGGAGGATTCATGTGAGGCCACGAATGTTCGACATGAAGAACCCAGATACCCCACATGAAACCTCCAGATACGCCCCCTCTCGCCCCTCTAGCCGCCCAACTCACCGCGCGGGAATTTTTTCAAATAAGTAAGTTTCTCTGGCGCACCCTTTACATAGGGAGACGTACGCATTCACGTGAACGTTCGTCATAAGAAAACTGAGGCCGAAACAGAAATTCTAAAATTATATCTGTATTCAGAGGCAAACTATCTTACAGCAACAGCGTGTTTTGTTCTTGTTTCAGGAAAAGTTTTTGATTTATAGACCAGTGCAAGAAGTGCGGGGCACGATAAGTTAAGTAATGGAGGAGAGGAAAAGAAATGGGAGATAACAGCTCAGCTACCCACCATCAGATTCGAACGTGTCAAATTCGGTCGCATGTGGCTGAATTCAACCGAGATGATAGAGATAGAGAGATACACAAGTTAATTTACTTCGGTTTCTCCCTGGAAATTCAACGCGCGTTTCACACGTCAGTCTTCGCCCAGTCTCTGGTGATGTTCGTGATGTCGACAAAGAAAAATGCATAGCGAAAGTACAAATTATCTCCACACTCGTATTTAGGAACTTGAAAAGTTTCTTTTATTATTCAACATGCAAGTCAAATAACTTTCCCTGTCTTGCGTATCTGCATAATCTGATGATATTGCTTAACTTATTACATGTTTACCCATCTTATTAGATTTAATTAATTTTTTCAAGATATGACAACGCAAAGCTTATTCACAGCACTTTATTAGGAAATAATTTACAATTACACATATGACACAATTTTTAAAACCGTGAACGCTGGGACATCGAATTTAGTTTTGTCTAAAAAATGAATTAGAAAGCTTATTGTTATCCCGATCGTTATTGTTATCCCGATTGCTATAGTTATCCTTATTGTTATTAAAATTGTATGACAGGTGAATACAAGTTTTGGCTTCAAAAAAACTCAAAAAACTATAATCTCGATTTGGGTTCTTCATCTTCGTCAAATTATTTAAATACATTTTTTGCGTATTGTCGACATTTAATGTTTATTAAAATACTGTCAACGTTTCGGTATTCTTGTTGTATTTTCCTCAAGATTAGGTGCATCACAGCACTACATGAGTAGCAATGTAAAATATCAAGTTAATCTATTGTTTGTGTTTCAAATAAATGGGATTTCCAAGGATGTTTTATCTTATGAATTTTTGATTAGTTGAACTAGATTGAAAAATACTTTTTCAGGGGTTGAGTATTTTAAGAATTGTCTCAATGATTGTTACCCAATTATCTAAGAAGTAAATGTACAAGGTGAAAATATGTATATACAAATTTAGAAGACTGTCATAATTTATATTTAAAACCATGTTATTAGTAATAGATATTTCTGAAAGACTTAGAGACCAGGATTTACAGAATTACAAACTCTATTCTTACTGGTATTTTTTACTTTACCCGGTTTAGAAATGGATGTTATTAATGACAAATCAATATCTAGAACATGTATCTGTTTTTAGTGTGGGAGATAGCATAGTGGGGTGAAATAGCTCAATGACGCAAAGATATGCAGAATTAAAAAATAAATACATAAAATATTTAAAAGGGGATAGAACTTCGACTCATTTTACGAACTGTGGTTTTGTATATATTTATATATATCTGTGTGGGTGGGTTCAGTCGCAATATTTACTTAATGGTGAGTTTGCATGGTCAGATGTTCTTTAAAACACTTCTTGTAACACCTGTTGATCCAGATGTAAGATTCAAGTCCAAACCTCTAATATCTCTATTTTCGAGATTTCTCAATTTAATCTAAGCCTTTTATTTCTCAATGTCTAAAGTCATTTCAAGGACAAAATAATCCAATTGATTGTAATGCATTTGAATTTCAAATGATTTATTATTTACTCAAGATTACTATTAATCAAATTATTAATAAGACAAAGATACGTTATTTAATCTCATACAGATACATGTGTTTAAATAATTTTGAAATGTGTAACACAAGAGAAATTCAATAATTGTATTGTATTTTCTTATCATTTTTAACTTTGTAAATTGGTGTGAACTTTTTCATCTCATATTTTCCTTTAAAGTGGATTAATAGTAGAAAATTCACATGGGGATTTTGCCTTAAAAAGTATTCTCTCTGGGATAAACCTTTACTGCTAAAATTGTGATTTTCTTTTAGAAGTTGTGCTTGAAAAAATAATTCACTATTTTATTACAGTTATCTTTATAGGAACAGTTAAAATTTTTAAATTGATTAGTGCCTTTTCAATACTTTTGTTTTTTATTAGATAGATTTTGATTCTTTAATTAAAATATTTTTCTTTAAAGATAGTGATGAAATATTTAATTTTAGATTTATAATGCTTTCTTATTTGTACATTATTTATTCATTAATAACTTTACAATTATTTATTAATAATTTCTAGTTTTAATCAAACATGTGATACTTTTGTTGATCCATTTATTATTAATAATAGTAATTTCTTTACCTTACTTCGATATTCTGGATAAATATGGCTGCCAACGAGTATTTTTTTCCTGAATTAATTCTCAATCATTGTATTAATACAGCACACATGTCTGTGAAAATTAGCTAATATCTCCATCTTTCTCTTCAGGAATTATTATGCCCGGGCCATTTATTACAACTAATCTCTTCTCAGATGAATAATTTGGATTTTCGTTTGGTTCTTTATCTTCATAATTCTTAGATGTACATGTATTATTATTATTATTACTATTATTATTATTATTATTATTATTATTATTATTATTTTAATAGTGGTTTTTTTTTCTCAGTAGAAACTGAGCGTTGGTAACCTTTTTGTCTCTCAGCTCTTATGAAAAGAGCATCACCATATCCGTTTTGTGCTTTCTGCAAAATCTTTTGAACAATGTGACATATCTTAAGTCAAATTACCTTTTGTCCAGTAGTCTGTAATTTTAATGGCAGTTCCAAATTTCTCAAATTCCTTTTGCAAATATATTGTCATCATTCCTTCCAAAGTAATCATCTAGACTTTTATACTATACGGACTTTCCCTGTTTCGGATGCATTTCAAGGTTCTCATACTTTCTGATTTTCTCTAATTCAGTTTGCCTGATGTTATGGGCCAGAGGAACTGTCATATCGACTACGTAGGCGATATTTTTGATTTTATCAGAGAGGAAGATATCAGACCTGTTGTAACCCACTGCTTTGTCTCTGATAACAAATCGATCCCAGCACATCACATGCTTCTTTGTCTTCAATACCAAGAGAAGAATACTGAGTAGGAGTATGAAGCAGTTCGTATTTAACACCATTTCTTGATATACCAGCTTTGCGAGTTCATTGCGTCATCTAAGACAGACTTTGTTTAATGCTCAGCAGAACACAACAATGTGCCCAATGGATTCCTAATATGTATCACATTTTCTAGATTTTTCAAACCTGTTCATCTTCATCACAGTTTTTTCTAGGATATCCATTACAAACCCATTAGTCTCTGGTTATAAATATTCCTGCACGGAAAAGTTCCGTGCTGGAAGTTGTGATGAAGCTTGAAATTCTTCAAGACGCCAATACTTGTTTGTACAAGTATTTCTGCAGATATCTCAAAATAAATATTACAAACACGCAGGGTATGTAGAATGGTTGGAAAAATCCACTTCTGCCAATGAACGTAAAGAAGTAAATTCCAAATAACAGAGTTACACGTGTAATTTTACCAATGATTTTCAGGAAACTTTTTATGCACAGGGGAACTGCATGTACATAAAATCTCTTTGACAGAATCAAAACATAGCATGTCAAGGACAAGAACACCAATCCGGAAAATTTCAGACACACATGTGTCACATGATTCAGTGTCACATGATTACATGAGATTTCTCACCAAATGTTCTTTGGGAAAAAATTATTAATTTCTATCTCTCTACATGACATAGAACTTAGTAACGGTTAATAACGTCTATTACTCCCATAAATGTGCGAGGGGTCCAAATGGAAAAGGTTCTTTGTGTGTGTATGTGGTGTGTTTGTGTGTTTGTGTGTGTGTATTGATTCATTGAATAGTTATTCCGGGCGCTTGACTGCTTTGGTGATTATTCCCATAATTGTAGTGTATTATCGCTGGAGGTAGCAGTCATCTTCCCCTGCTGGATGGCCAGATCATCCGAAGACCTTCCCATCAGCCTCCGGAGTTTTCCCCAACCATATATCTCCCACCAGCGGGGGCACCGTCCCAACCGACACACACTCCAAGCTTCCCACATGTATGTTAATGTAGTGCATGTAAGTAAGGGGTGAGGATAGGACAAGGTAGGGGAAGGAAATATCGCGGGCCGTCCGTGACCCGTTTGTTAGGGTTCTACTCCGGCATTCGTCTGGTATTAATCAGAGAATCTAGGGAGAATCTGACCAGAGGAGCTGGCAGCTAGAATTCTTCTCCAGGCAGCGGCTAAACTTGGCCTAGCTATGTAATAGCTAGTGTCGAAAATTCTGCCACAGTCTAGACTAGACCACTAAGACCTCCCTGTCAGAGGCACTGCAGTGACATCAGTTGCGCCACCTAAGCCGGTTTGTGTGTGTGTGTGTGTGTGTGTGTGTGTGTAATAACGTGTTCCCGTGAGGTTGCAGGGCTAAGAGGAGCGCGGTGCGGCTGCGCAGGGTGCACGGGGTCGCCGGGGCGCGGCAGCGGCGGAGGAGGCGGCGGCGGCGGCAGCGGGGCCTCGTCGGCCGACACGTACGGGTCGGCGCAGCGCTGGGCGCCCGTGGTGACGGCCAGCCACTTCCCGCCCACGTCGCCCTTCACGGGCTACACGCTGCCCTTGGCCCACCACCTGCCCCCGGCGGCGGCGGTGGCGGCGGCGGCGGCGGCGGCGCAGGCGGCGGCGCAGGCGCCGGAGGAGGCCACGGAGCTGGTGCACCTGGGCGGGCCCTCGCCGCCGCTCTCGGCCGCGTCGCTGCCCCCGCACGCCCACGCGCTCGCCCCGGGCTACGCGCGCGCGCTGCACTCGCAGCCGCACTACCAGCAGCAGGTACCGCAGCCGTCTTTTGCTTTCTCCTCTTCGTCCTTCTCCTCGGTCTCTTTCCTCGCACCCTCCTTTTTGTTACCCTGTTTCTCCTCATTCCCTCTCTCAGCAACCTCTTTCTCTTCATCTTCTGCCTCGACATCCTCTTTCTCGTCATTCTCTTTCTCGTCATTCTCTTTCTCCTCATCCACTTTCTCGCCATCCACTTTCTCGTCATCCTCTTTCTGCACATTTTCTGTCTACTCATTCATTTTCTCTTCGTCCGCTTTTTTTCTGATCTTCCCTCTTCTCATCCTCTTTCTTCTCATCCGCTTTCTTCTAATCCTCTTTCTTCTCATCCTTTCTTCTCATCCTCTTTCTTCTCATCCGCTTTCTCAACTTCGTCTTTCCCATGATCCACTTTCCTCTTCTTCTCTAATTCTCATTCTCATCATCCTCTTGGTCTGCATCTTCTTCCTCTCATTCTCCTTATGTTCATTCTGTGTATTATTCCTCTTTATCTTCGATACCTTTTTCTTCAACTCCTCTTCCCTGATCTCCTTTTCTGAACTATTCATCCACTTTCTCATTTTTGTATCCCAGAATTACGTTCTCTATATTTTATTCATAATTCCTTATTTACTTCATTGTCTTTCAATAATTTTTCTGAAAATTCAGCAATCTCATTTTACACAATACCCAATTGTAAAATCTTAGTGCAATTAGTTACAGTTTTCATTTCTGTAAATTACATTAAAAGTTTATGCCAATTTTTGCACACTGTTTCGAGTGCTCTGATCTTCCCCGAACCTTTTACTTACTTACATCTTACCTTACATAATATATCTTCATTCTTATCTTCTTCCTGTATTTTTCACTTCTCTTCAGGCAGGAGCCAACATTCACATAGAGGATCGGCCCAACTCAAGGAAATACTAATGTGGATGGATTTTCCCCTTTCTAATTGAAATCTATTTAACCCTCTAGTGCCCCTTGTTACAATATGAAACCACATTTTTGGTCAACTCGTATTTGCACCTTTTTGCAATAATTTGCAAATTTTATTTCTTCTGTAGACAGACATCGTAAATGAAACATATAAGTAATATTTTTTCATTCCGCAAAATTATCTAACGAATTTCGATTATAGTATATCTACATTTCCCTCAAAGTTATGAGTTTTTCTTATTATAAGTGGCTTAACAACCAGACATGTCTTCACAAATAAGAAAAGAGTTGTCTGGTTCTTACTCCTCTTCATTCTCGAAAGCAATGATTATTAATTTGGTTATTGTTAACATAGAGAGGCAATATTTATCGTCGTGTGGTAAACTCCAGACCACTCTAGACCACAAATATATTATTTTGAAAAACGTATATTTTGTATTGTAGATTTTTATTTCATGCTGACATTAAAAAAAATATTCCTTATACTTCCTCAATAAAACAAATTCTGAACTAGAGAACATCTGCAGTAAGTAACACCCAAGATTTGGTCATCAGGATTAATCATTTACTTAGAAAGAAAGTTTGCACTACATAGAATGAATGGAATGCTTTTAAACAATCTATATCGTTTATTTGAAAAAGAAAGCATATTAAGGGGTAGAAGAGTGAAGGAGGAGAAATGATAATCTGGATGAGAGGGGATAGATTTATGCGAAAATGTAATGTAGTAAGGGTATAAGAGACCGGGAAAATTCATTGGAAGAAGGAAGTGCATTAAAGAGACGAGTGAGAAATTGGAAGTCATTACCCAGTCCTGAGACAGGAAATTAGAAAATAAATTTAAAAAATTGAGAAAAGAAAGTTCAGTAAGGGGAGGGATATGAGAGAGCGAAAGAGAGAATTCGGATGAGAAAGGAATAGGATTTGTTTGAAAAGTCCTGATAGGGAAGAGTGTGAATGAGTGGAAGTGACAATTCGGATGAGAGAGTAGATTTACAGGAAAAAAAGAACAGTAATGGATAGGGGAGTGAGAGAGTGTGAGTGAGATTTCGGATGAGAGAGTAATAGGACGCATTGGAAAAATAATGTGCAGTAAAGGAGAGGAGTGTGAGACTGAAAGTGAGATTTCGGACGAGAGAGTAATAGGACTCATTGAAAAAATAAGTGCAGTAAATGGGAAAAGTGTGAGAAAGTGGAAGTTAGAACTCAAATTAAAGAGAGCGGATTTATAGGAAAAATAACGTTCAATAAATGTGAAAGATGTGAGAGAGTGGAAGTGAGAATTCGGATGAAAGAGCAGTTTTGTAGTGAAAAAAGAGCAGTAATTGGCAGGGATGTGAGAGAGTGTGAGTGAGGTTGATGAGGGATGTGAGAGAGTAATACGATTCATTGGAAAAAGAAAGTACAGTAATGGGAAGGGCAGTGAGAGTGTGAATGAAATTCCGAATGAGAGAGTAATAGGACTCATTGGAAAAATAAGTACACTAAATTGGAGAAAGGTGAGAATTGGGAGTGAGAATCCAAATTAAAGAGAGCAGATTTATGGGGGGGGGGAAATACTCAATAAATTCGAAAGCTGTAAAAGAATGGCAGTGAGAATCCAAATTAAAGAGAGAAGATTGATAAGAAAAAGAGTGCCCAATAAATAGGAAAGATGTGAGAGAGTGGAAGTGAGAATTCAAATTAAGGAGAGCAAATTTATAGGAAAAGGAATATCCAATAAATGCTAAAGGTGTGAGAGACTGAAAGTGAGAATTTAAATTAAAGAGAGCAGATTTATAAGAAAAAGAGTATCCAATAAATGCGAAAGATGTGACAGAATGGACGAGAGAATCCTAATTAAAGAGAGCAGATTTATGGGGAAAAGAATACTCAATAAATGCGAAAGATGTAAAAGAGTGGAAGTGAGAATCCAAATTAAACAGAGAAGACTGATAAGAAAAAAAGTGCCCAATAAATACGAAATATGTGAGAGAGTGAAAGTGAGAACTCAAATTAAGGAGGGCAGATTTATTAGAAAAAGAATGTCCCATAAATGCAAAAGATGTGAGAGAGTGGAAGTGAGAATTCAAATTAAGGGAGCAAATGTATAGGAAAAAGAATATCTAATAAATGCTAAAGGTGTGAGAGAGTGGAAGTGAGAATTAAAATTAAAGAGAGCAGATTTATGGGGAAAAGAATACTCAATAAATTCGAAAGCTGTAAAAGAGTGGAAGTGAGAATCCAAATTAAAGAGAGCAGATTCATAGGAAAAAGAGTGTCCAATAACTATGAAAGATGTGAGAGAGTGGAAGTGAGAATTCAAATTAAGGAGAGCAAATGTATAGATGCGAAAGCGCAAATCGCAATAAATGCGAAAGGTGTGAGAGAGTGGAAGTGAGAATGCAAATGAAAGAGAGCAAAAGAGTGTGCCACTGCGAATAGCGTGGCTGAGAAGAGCGTGACGGTGGGTGGCGCGTTGCGCAGGTGGCGCTGGTGCCGCCGCTGGTGCCGTCGCCGGCGCCGGCCTCGTCGTCGGGGACGCCGTCGCCCGCGGTGGCGCCGCTGCCGCCCATCAACACGGGCGCGGCGCGGCAGCGGCCGCCGCAGCAGCGGCGCGAAGTCAAGTTCGAGTCGCCCGTCTGACGGCAGCCTCCCGGCGGCGGGTGGGGCGTCGGCGCGTCGGCGCTGCCGCCCTCCGCCGCCGGGGCCCACGCCGCCCACGCCCACGCCCACGCCCTCTCGCCCACGGCCGGGTGCGTGCCGGCCGGGAACAACCGCTGCCACAGCGCGGCGCAGACGGACGCCTACATGTTCCCGTGGCCGCGCGTGTGACGTCGACGGCGGCCGACTCCAGCCCTTAACTAGCCGAGATATCTCTTGCCCCGCCCCGACGCCGCGCCCGCACGCCCGCTCGGCGCCCGCGCCCGCGCCCGCGCCCGCCGCAAGCGCCCCGCTCGACTTGCCACCCGTGCGGACTCGTTACCCCAGTACAGGATATTCACTACGCGTTGCCAAAGACGGATGAGCTATTTGATACTCGTCTCTAATGTTTTCATTACTAAAGAACAGAATGATACCCTTTTCAAATACTGCTAGTTTCGTTACTAAGATTTGTCTTACTAATGACGTTTGTCAACGGTACAGTTATTTAAGTTGTTAAAAGATATTCCTTGACAGGGTGAGGTTCACATTTTTATGAACCTGATTTGCAGCTCTGCATTCCATTCGTTCAAAAAACGGTTGAGCGCCTCTAATAAACCAAATTATTTATGTTTAAATGCCGTCGTATTTGTTTACAATAATTCATTCCTGCTAACGAATTTGAGCGAAAAAGTGTTGGTTTTTTTTCCACACAATGTCAAAAGACAAATTTGATCAATAATTTGATGTCGTAAAAGCATAAACTACCTGTGACCTTTAGTAACGAATCCATTCGGTTGGCAACGCCGCTCCCCTCCGGAATCGGAGGAGCCGTTCTCGGGGCGCGCGCGGGACCCGTTCCCAAAGACAAGGAGAACGAATCAGGGCGCGCTTCGGCGCGTGGCTGCGGCGGGCGGCTCTTCTGCGAGGTCTGTGTTCGAGCTCTTCGTTCTCGAGAGCTCCGCTCAGGATGGCTCACGCTCAAGTGGAAGTTGGACGCACAGACGAATGTTAGGTCTTTTCGACTTTCGGATGGAATGGAATTTCTTTGTTTGCTGACCTGTGCGAAGTGTCTAGCGGAAATATATTTTATTAACAGTAGTAAGAGAAAAGGTTCCACCATCATAGGCTTGAAAGATAACAGTTGAAATAATACTGCTCCCGATGGAGTTTCCGTTAAATGACGAACCAAGTCTGTAGAAGGAGATGTCATAATGTTATTTTATCGATAACAAGCATAAAGGGAAAAAATGTAAGGAGGAAAATTCGAAGAATATTTGGGCAGAAAAAGTTTGTTCAATATTCGAAAAAATGTGGAATGTAAATATCAATATTCCGCTGACACATAAAATATGTTACACGCAAATAATGATATTCATCCATTCCGAAATCGAAATAACAAAGTCTCCAGAGTGCAGCGGTTTGTGAATTAGTACAGTCGCGCAAGAATCGCCAGTTTGGTTTGTTAGAAACTTGATCCAACATGCAAAACTCCCAACGAGTTATCTGTCACGGGCTAATCAACGGGCTAAGACACAGCGTAGAAGGCTTCGCGGCTACAGTGTTGCAACTTGGCGTTGCAACGTGTCGTTGCTGCAACGTAAAGTTGCTGAGTCTTCGCAGAGTCGCCGGGCGGGCAGTCATGCTGCAGTACTGAACCTTGCATTCCCATAACATCGCGTCGCGCAGGCTGTCATGTGATATATTCGCGAAACGTCCTCTTTCGGGGACGCGCGATCTCTCTTTATATTCAGATTTTCCGGGTGGAATGGGTAAATGGTAGGTACTTAGGCGAGCGGTGCGATACGAAACGGACTGTAGCCTTAAGGAACGAATTTATTGGCGTTCTGCTACATTTTCTTTCCCGCTTCCTCTTTACCGTTTTCTTCTTACGTCGCTTCTCGTGCTCACCAGTGAGAAAGTAAAAAAACAAATTTCCGAAAACTGTGTTCAGTGCTCAGAGTACAACATATTGGTTACTCGGATAAACGTAGGTTCTAAGAATCTAAAATTGTGTTCATGTTTCAAGAGGCGAGAGATTTAATTTCTATTTTCTGAATTGCCTTCGGTGTACTGCTCTACCAACATCGTTAATAAAATATTTCATTTCATTTTTCTTTTTTTTGGAATCATCATTTGCTTCTTACGAGCGACAGAACCGAGATGGCCTGAAAAAAAAAGTCGTCATTCCGCTGTAGTACTTTAAGAAGTGCAGGTGCCTTCCAAGCATCGTCTTAGAGAATACAGCCACGTGACAGAGCAAGTGCGTTCTCAAAATGTAGCTGCACAACGGTAGACACTGCATGTTAGAACATAGAAACAGAAATTTAAAAGAAATAAAAAAAACAATACAAAAAAATCGTGGCCAGTGCGATTCACTCGAGGAAGAGGATACGAAAATCCACGTTTAGAAACGTTTCAATCGCTCCGCGCTGCAGTGACGATCAGAGTTAGTTGTGTTTGCTTGTTGTGTTGCACCGCGCGCGACGGAGGGCGCCCCCTGGTGGGCGGGGGCGTGGGTGGAGCATCCTCAGCAGCCGCTAGAAGCACGCGAGGGACACGAACCAACACCCCGGAGAAACAGGGATGATAGAGGATGAAATAGACCAGGTCACCTCGGCAATAGCGCATTCATAGCGAACTGTAGACGGAAAGAAACAGCAACTGCATGCATGTCGCATTTCATGATCCAATTTACTGTTGACCTTTCTAATGAATATACTCTCAATAACGTTACAGAATTGGCAATACTATGTAGGACAAGATTGCCCTGATCATATTACGTGGGCTCAAGCCTCGTTAATACAGACAGGTTATCTTTAACAGTATAATTAGTGATAATTCACTTTCCGCTATTTAGCTGTGACCTTGCTCAGAAATGGATTGTAGAAATGAATAGCGCGATTCTTAATTGAAAACGTACCTCAGATAAAATCTCGCAGAGGGGACGCTTGACAAAAAAAAATACTTGCCAGTCCCAATTCCAGCCAAGTCATTGAGAATGATTACCTTGTTTTGGTGACTGTCAACCTGTAGGGGCTGGTGTAGGGTTACCAGAGACTAGTTGAAAAAATCATGATTCTTGGTTCAAAAAATCAGGATATTACACAAAAAGTCAGGACATTTTTTTTAAATAATCAAATACAGGTACAAAGTTCTTAAACTATTGCAGAAGACAGATCAATTTATATGTTAATACTTACATTTAAGGTAAATTATATGACTAAGGCGGCTTTATTATTAAGGATTTTTCATATCTGTTTCAATATACAAATGTAAGAATAAAACATACTTATTGTTATTATATTTACAACCACTGAGTTTCCTCGTAATACTACTTTTTCTCTCTAACGGAAATTTATTTTCTGTATATTTAATATTATAAAATACTAAAATTAAATTAAACAGTAAATAGATTATACACATTAAACATGATGATTTTTAAAACACATGAGGACAGAGTCCAGACGTCAGGACAAGGCCTGATACGTGAGGACGCCTGGTAACCCTAGGCTGGTGATCCTGAGCGCTGGAGAGCTGCTGCGGAAAGCTCCGTCGCGCGTGGCGGCGCCACCATCGCGGTCGGCCCCGCCCGGGCGCCCCCCGGGGGCCTTTTTAAGCATCTGAGTCTCTTTGATATAAGTGTGTTTTTGTATTGTGTCGCTTGCCGCGGTCGTCGTCGCCGCCTGCTGTCCCTTTGCGTTCGTCTGTCACTGGCTAAAGGAGCTATGCATTATCAATCATCGGTCTGGTGCGATCCCCGCTGCACCTCTCTCTCAGAACGTTCCAGATATATTCTAAACAATCGGGGAATAAGATCGATTGTGTCTCTATTTTCATAATTTTGGTTTAACATCTCTTGAAATGTATGTCAGAGCGTTTTGTAACGGCTTTTTAAACAATTTAAACCTAGCGTTTGCCAAAAATGTTCACAAATAGATAAGCAGGAAAAAAAATTTAGATGAAACTCATAGCATCTAAGACATAGGCGTTTCTTATATAAAGAAAATTCACTAACCATCCTCATATATTAGATAATTTTGCCTTTACGCGTTCATGCACATAAAAGAAACATTTTTTAAAAACTGATAAAACGATGACAACTATACTCCACTCACAACTCGAAACTTCTACACAGATGCCTTAATACTGAAAAAGACTGCGAAAATATTAAGTACTTTATAAACTTCCCTAACCACTAGGCTTCACTCGCCCCTTCCAAGCGAGCCGCTGCCCCCGTGTGTCGTGATGGGCGACCGCGGAGGCCGTGTGACAGAAGAGGAGAAGAGAGAAGACGAATAAGAAGAAGAAGAGGAAAAAACCTAAGAAGAAGAAGAAGAAGAAGAAGAGAAGTAGGAGAGAAAAAGAGTTCGCAACGGCGCCACCAGAGGCGCTGTCATCGCGAACCGAGCGCATCACGTGACGCCCACCCCCTTGTTCAGTGTCTCCTTGGGTTTCCCCGCATGGTTGTTCGATTCTTGTGTCCGCTCATCGTTTCGCGTCTGGCTCGTTTCTCCGTTTGTTCCGTGGCCTCACGTCCCCGACTCCTCCTCCGGTGTATGTGTGTGTGTGTGTGTGTTGTTGTGGCCGTGCGGGGGGATCGAACCCGTGGTCCCCGTCGGCTCCCGCCACCCCGACTCGCCGCTTGGACAAGGGTCGTTCCCACCTCGCTCCGCCTGCCCACGCGGGCGGTCGATCGATAGTCGATTCTGCGTCGACTTCCTGTGCGCGGCTTTTCAAAGGGTGATTAATGATGTACCTAAAGATCTAGTTCATGATGTATGGAAAACTAACTGCGGTTTCTGCTCTGGGCACAAAATATGTTATAGTATATAACGCTATGCTATGCTTGCTCATACACCGCTTCATACTACTTTTGTGATAAATTAACCGAATTATTCGTTTACAAAGCGAGAATAGTGTCACTGCTGTAAATGCCTAATTACTAAACAAGAGAAGCTCATTATTTTTATCGCCGCCATATCAAATAAATGTCTGAAACTAACGTCAATTCGTTTTTCTAAGATCTTCGCCTGCTTTTCATACTATTCGTTTGTAAAAAAAATAAATAAATAATAATAATAATAATAATAGAGATAAAGTTAGTCGATGAAACGGCAGTGTGCCACTTCCTTGCTTTGCGTAAAAAATAAAAATAAAAAAGGAATGGCGTTGTGTCCACTGGTTCTCTCCTCCAAGCGGCATCGGCGCGGCGGCGAGAGGCAGGCGACGGGGCGCGGGCCTCGCGCGGTCCGGTGTTCGATGTCCCTCGTGTTGGGCGGGGGCCACGGCGCCCCGCCCCGAGAGCCCTCCCTGTGGCTCAGGGCTGGAAGCGACGTTCTCCTCGCTTGGCAGGCAGCGCGCCCGCGGCCCGCGCCGCCTCCCGGGCCCGGATGCAGGCACGGCGCGCCCCGCACGGGCGGAGGCCCACAGGGATCGAAAACGAGGCGCAGGTTCTTGACTTTTCGTCGGGAATGGGAACGCGTTGATTTTGTAATAAACCGATTTTGGCCATTTCTGGAGCTTGTTTGAAGGCCTCTTAATAAATATCTAATAATATTTCTCACTACACAATCATCACTCGTGAGGACTTGTAAGATATACATACATTTTGCTGCATTCTACATTTCTTATGTTGTAGTTAGTAGATCGCATTATTGTAACGTGTTTTGTAAAAGTGTAACGAGTAATAATATAAGTGATAATGTTATTAGATAGTTATTACGAAGACCTGAAAATGGTTCCACGGATGGTCGGAAGGTTTGCTTCATAAATTTGAATGAACTCCTGATCTAAAGGCACGAATCCATTCCATTAATGAAGAGCTCAAGGCAAAATAAAATTTTGAAAAAAATACTACAGTGAGAACGCCCAATAATAACCACTAATTAAAAGTTTCCATGGAAATGTTAATTGGTATATTAGGCGTGTATATCTTTGTAACACCTCATACTTTCTGCGTAAGAGAGTAAGTAATTTCGAATCTGATTCACATGGAAAATGTTTTGGTTTTTCCCTGTGGAAGCCTTCCAGCTCGCTGGTATCCCCATTGGCTGCATCGCTGAAGGGCCATGCCAAATTCCGACTCCGCATCTACCGATTTCCCTGCTGCTCTGCCGCGTAGAAAGCGTTGCGCCTTGCAAATGTAAGATATCGCGTTGATTTTTTGAATGCGAGTAGTACTTAAAAGACAAAATTTTGCTGCAACACCACGATATATATAATTGCGTGTGCCTTCTTTGTACCGAAAGAACTGTAACGTTCTGAGTCAAATTTCTGTGATTTGCGAGTATATCTTCAAATATTGATTCAAACATTTGTGGCTGTTGAAGCCTGGATTAACTTAGCAACAATCGGTGGATCGCGTTTATGTATTTCGTTTTCTGCTTTGCCCAATTCAAGCAAGTTTATATGAAATAATGTGAATTGTTTGAGAAGTGAAAAGCTGTTTGAATTTGATTCGAATTGAACGAATTTTAAGAAAAAAAATATTATATCTTTTATTGTAGTTTGAAACGGTATAAAATGTAATAATGTAATATCGCGTTCCGGTTTTTTGGAACAAGTCTAAATAGCAGTAATAAATAAAGATAGGGCAAAGTATAAAGAAATGATCGTAACATCTCGCTGAACGGCTGAGTTGAGAACGTGGCTCCAGCCCAGGTTTGGGAACGGGTGTGCAAACCTCCTCACGGAGACTTGCAATCTCCGCTCCATGTCGGATTCGTCCGCTAGGCTGTGCTGTGGTAGAGATGTATCGTTGTTCATTGGAAAGAGGAAACAGGAAGTGAGTCACTGACGATTCACGTTTGTTAAATAACAAATAATTTTATTTATAAAAATAAAACATCACACTTTAAAATGTCTGTACACACAGATTGTTTAATGTCATGGATTTAATGTGAAACATGTATATTGCTGTCCATTGAATGGTCATATTATCGATTGTCCATGTGTTCGATTTGAAGGCACAATGCACATGTGTTATTTTCTGTTCTGTGGCGAAATGGTGCCTCGTCCTCTGCTATTGAGCAAACTGAATGTTCCAGAGATAAAATACCTACAATAAAAGTTTCACTCAATTTGCGTTGGCTTCAATGTAATCTTATTACTGATTTCTCCTTCATGACCCATCCTTTCATACAAATTTGCAGTTGTTATGTGACATTGAAAAAACATGCACTAATTCCCAAGTGAATTTGCGACCAATCATTTCTTTTGAGATAGTGTTTTAAAATCTCATTTCTTTATTTACGTTTTTTATAAACCTATTTAATTTTTTCATTGCTTCCTTGTCTCTGGTCACCTCTTCATTTTATGGTTATCATTAAGAAACCATTTCAAAATGTAGATACCACTTAAAAATTATAAGTTCTCTCATACACTCTCTCAAACACTTCTATAGTTCAGATTCTCCCCTGGCCTAATTTTAATTTAAATATGTCTTCACTAAAACTGAAAATATAGTTTGGAGTTCACCAAGAAATGTGACTTAGTTTATCTTTTCTAAATGGGTTTGCATTTTCAAAACCCATAGCTTATTTTCTTCACCTTAATAAACGAATTGCAGTCACTCTCAAGTTCCTATTCACCCAACATTTTATTACCATACATTTCTATGCTGTATTACTCCAAGCTATCATTGTATCAATATACAAACTGACGCTGGCTAATAAAACAGAAAACTCTAGATGGTGTAGTCTCTTTACCTTATGACACACACGTCAATTTTATACAAAACGACCGTGGATCTTCTGTGCTATATTACTCCAAGCTATTATATGCGTTCGCAGGCTTCCGCGGCCGGAGTCAATGCATTCTTGGCTATCCGAGATAAGCAGCGTGACAGTCAATTGGGTTGACGTTTCGGCCATCTTGCTGTGGCCTTCTTCAGAGCTATACTGCGCAGTATAGCTTTGAAGCAGTATAGCTCTAAAGAAGGCTACAGCAAGATGGCCGAAACATCATCACAATTGACCGAGACGCGGCTCATTCCGGATAGCCAAGAATGTATTGACTGCAAGCTATTATTGTAGCACAAATACAAACTGTTATTGATAAATTAAGCACAAAATTGTAGATGGTGTAGACTCTTTACCTTCCGCGACACACATGTTAATTTCATTCAAGCCGAACGTAGAGCAAGATCTCCTCCCCAAGAGCACTCGTGATGTTAGGACGTTTGCTGGCGCCCTTCATCCATGGCCTCCTTCATGAGGCCTCGAGGCGAGTCGTAAGAAGAGAACTTGTTCTGATTTTTAAGACTTTTGCGGCCTTTGTTCCTGTTTTTTTTTATTCGAATGACAGGTATTATCTATTACAAGATGAAATTATTAGATTTACTTTTTAAATAACTTTCTATTAGATTTGTTTCTGATATTTGAGATTTTTTATTTTTCCTGAGGTATTCTAGTCCTAACTTCAGTGATGTGCTGGTTAATATTTATATTCCAGAAGGGCCTAAAAACGTTTTACAAAAAACATTTTCTAGATATCCTACTAGTATATTCTAAGAAGCAGACTTCCGTAATAGATTTTATAACTTCGTGGTACACGGTAATGCATTGCTAGCGGAGGACCTCGCTTTTTTAGGTTGTTGCAGACATGCAATTCAGAGGAATTAACGATAAGTTTCAACAGCGTACGTATTCTTAATTATTTAATCATTTTGCCCCTCCTTCCACAGATCGTTACGTCTCTTTGGTTCCGTATAGACGAGAACAACACCTCTCTCATCTTCGTACAGAGATTGAATAACTTTTCTGATAGTTTGCGGACACTTTCACAAGCTGTGTCTTGTGGCTCTCGTCTTGCTCTATGAATTCTGGGTCTTCAAACCCACTCAGTCCATTTAATTTGTAATGAACAAAGTGATATTATATTTCAAGGGTTCTTACTTCTTCATTCAATCTCTTATCAATCTCCATCAAAATATATAAAACGATGCGCTGAGAATAATAACGGCATATCTCAACTGAAGTTCGTTTCAAGAAAAATACTTTTTCTGTTTTCTTTCACGTTCGCTTTCACAACGGACAATTTTTTGAAGGTGTTATTTGAATGTTTTGCCATACCCCATTCATTTGATATTGCAGCACATGATTTTCTTGGTTAATTTGATATGGCAGGAGTTTACCGTCAAACTTATAACTGAAAATGCGAGCTTGGTTGGGATCTGCCTTTATTAAACTGAGCGCCTCAAATATCAGATGTGGCGTGAATGAGAAATCTCGTACACACAGAGTAATCACGACACGAACCTATTTTGTTCTTTGCAAGTCGCAAGAAGTGTGTCACCGAGTAAACCCGGCCGATGGCAAATAATTTCAAAACTTTTGTAGGACTTCACATCTGACCCATTTTCCTTCCCAGGGCATCATCCAAGCCTGGAAACAATCCCTTTAAGTTTTCCGTGGCTCCGCGCCCTGCACATTAAAAAAAAGCCGCGCCGCGCCCATTAGAAAAAAAGCCTAAAAACTAACAAACCCCAAAGTGGGAATGTATATAGTTCTAGTTATAAGATAGTTTTAGTTTGTAAGCAATAAAGCCTTCCCTAACTGCACAAGCCAAATCGGCTGCAGTTATACATAATGTACCCCAAATACAAATAAATTCCAGCCTCTCCAGGGTAACTGCAGGGGGAAAACTGAAATAAAGCGCCTTGCACCTCTTTCCTCGCAAAGGCGCTTTGCGCAGCGCCGCTCCGCGGCGACACTATCGCCCCGTCGTCGGCGGCGGCGGCGTCGCGCGCGCGTGTGCCGTGCCGGTTATCGCGCCGGCGCGATCGAGCCGCGAGTGTGTGGCGGCGCGGCGCGGCGCCGCTCTCGCCTCGCCGATTAATTAACAGCCGCTCGGGGGAGATGAGATATCCGCCGCGTGAAACTATACGGATTCCGGCGCGCGCTGATCGCGATGGCGCGTCTACGCCGTTTAGTCTCCACACGTGCGCGCACGCGCGTAGCCGAGATATCTCGACGCGTTTACGCGTGGGCGGGGCTGAAATGAGATCTTTGCGTACGACATAACCCCACCGAACAGAGGGACGAAAATCCACTCTTAACGTACACGTCCGTTAAGGGATTTAACAGTTCGCCGTCTATTAAGAGCAATCGAAACAACAGAGTTGTAGCTAAACACGGTGTATGAGTACTACTTCAGAAAACATTATTATTTTTTTTTGATGTTTTTTTTCTAATAAGAAAATGGTATTACGTAAGTAGTGAACAATACTCTCACAAATAACGTAGTTGGTTATAAATGTAGACTATCTATCTGATTTACAACATTTAATTGCGCCCGCTGTTTGCTCTATTGGCCTAACGACATTAATAAGTGACTCGACGCATGACCAAACTAGAAATCTAATATTAAAAATAAAAAGTTTATTAAAATATCTAGTGAGGCCCCTATCCATTTGCGGCTATAAGCAAGTGTTTGGTTTCGTTAATTCACTTATTTATATGGGGTCGACAAGTTAAGGTGACACAAGGGACCTGTAAAAGATGGTGATACAAGGGGCCCTCATTTCATGGTGACTCATGGGACCCGTGGAGATAGCATGCGGGCTGAGGTGTGTAGCGTGTAAGCAATGAGTGATCTTTAAGCCACAGACACACCCTTTTCATCCGAAACATTTATAGACTGAAATTACTTCTAATGATCTTCTCCTATTTTAAAGTTACTTGTTTATTACATTCGTTTCTTGATTTTCTGAAACGAGCTGTCATTTTACGAAGATTGTGCCATTCGATATGCCCAAGTGTTTCTTTAATGCATCTTGGTTCGGTCGTGAACTTGTGCCAATACGACTGTTCTTTGTCCGTAACTTCATTTTTATTTTTTCTTATTGTTGTTGTATTTCATTGTTCTTTAAACAACTTGCAATTTAATTAATCTAATAGGTACTTTCCAATTTTCTCTCGTTCGGTATTTTTTGAATTAACTTGTTTCAATAATAGTGTTAATATTCAAACTACTTCTCCAAAAGCGCCACTGAAAATATGCCGATAAATTAAAAGATGACTGTATTGGGAAAAATGAATCAGAGTACGACAATGACTGGACCACAAAGCAATTTTAGACATCGCGAAAACATTTTCACAAACATTGACTTTTCCTTGATAATAAACGTCGTTACTTTCAGATCGCTCTTAGCAAATACCTTTCGCTATTTCTTTATTATTCTTCGTATATCTGTATTGAAATAGAAACAATTTAAAGTAGTTAAACCGGCTTCCGTAGGAGCGTTCTGAAACAATTCTTTCATTTTTTCATTTGGCTCTTGTGAGTAGTTAGTGAGGTACAGTCTTTTAACCGTCCATTTTTATCACCAGCATTTGTGATTTACATTTTTTCCTACAGGTTTCGGATTTTAACGTTACTATTTCAAGTTAGCTTCTGGATCTTGTGAAACGGATATATGTGTTAATTATCCATTGCGCACGTGGAAGCTTACGAATATATCGGAATTGCGTCGCTTTTCAAATCCCTCCGAGGTCACGGTGGCCTGGCTATCGTCCGGAGGCGTCGCTGTGGGATCACATTAGGGCGGCTCCACACACTCGGTATTCGCCCAGCAACGAGCAACCACTCACTGAATCAGGAGTAGTGTGGACGGGGTACCTGCTATTCGCCGAGCGCTGAACATTCGGTACTCGCCTTATCCATCGCGTGTCGGTCTTTGGGACACATCAACGGGAGCGAACATTCGCCGAACACTTCAGCTGTTCGGAATTGGGTGAGAAAGTAACTATTCGCCGAGCGGCGAACATTCGGTACTCGCCTTATCTACCGCGTGTCGGTCTTTAGGACACATCAACGGGAGCGAACATTCGCCGAACACTTCAGCTGTTCGGAATTGGGCGAGCAGTAGCTCGAATGTGTGGAGCCGCCTTTACCCACCGCATGTCTGTCTTTAGGACACATCAAAGGGAGCGAATTTTCGCCGAACACATCAGCTGTTCGGGATTGGGCGAGCAGTAGCTCGCTGTTCGGCGAATGCCGAAGGTGTAGAGCCGCCTTTACCCACTCCATGTTGGTCTTTAGGGTACATCAAAGGGAGCGAACATTCGCCGAACACTTCACCTGAGTGTTTGAGTGAGTAACATTGTGGGTACTCTTTTAACTAAGCGAGCGCCGCTCCGCACTCGAAGTGCAAGGACAAAGGAATGCAGCCACTTCAATACTCTCGGCGATACTCTACCTAGTTGAGATATTTCACATGATGGATGCTTTTCGTAATACCAGCATTCTTTCGTAATAAGCAATTTTATGTCTATTCCCTCCTTTTCTGTTGCATACATTTCTTATGATTAACGCCCGATAATATTTACTATGTTTCTCGAAATTATGTTATTGGTGCTGTGATTGAGTATATTGACAAATTATTAAGCCCTTTTAATAAATTAATCATTTCTAACATACTGGTTTCTTCACATATACTGCAACAGATAATTATTCCATTTTTATTTGCTTTGGTAGTAACTTATGTTTTAATTACTCAATCCAGAAACATTTTCGAATAATTTTGACTTCGAAAGTTTGGCTGAATTTTGTTATTCCTTTTAAGTTGATAACAAAAGAAGTCGTATAATCTTACAAACGGCATGGCGGTTTGCGGATGTGCGTAGCCACACAAGCATAAGAGGAGTAAACACGACAGTACTGCATGAAAGTATATGTCCAGATGACATTCTATGTCATGTCCAACCGGAGTTGCGTGCAAGGGGAACGCCCTGTGTCGTGTCACGGGAGGGATGACCTTTCAGCATTCGTTTCTGACGCCATAAAAGGGTTACTTTTCATTATGTTTATGAGTATGTCTTGTGCCAAGCATTTTAACGTTAGTATATGATAATAAATTACTAACGGCAGTCCTTGTATTGTACAAAAATGGACACAAAATTTATGACGTAGTCGATGAAATTGAGGGGGCAATTAACACATATGCTAATGAAAGGAGAGATACATGACATTTCTTTAGACGATAATTGGTAATGTAGATATATAAACACGATGTTAATGCCCAGTTAGGGTCTCTTTGATGTTTATGAAAATATTTGTATTTTATTCATTTACCGTGATTCAAAGATTTGCGAATCATATCATTTTAATTTCACTATCTCAATGGGATTATCTTGAATAACTTAGCTGTGTGTTGCAATGAGAAATATAAGTTCTATGAAAGGCTCATTTCTGTTAGTTTTTTTCTTGAAACAATATTTTTACAATCAATTTTGTTGAAACATCAGAGAGAGGAGCTCCTCTTTAAAATAATCTCTAACCATTTAGTGTGAAATCTTTTTTATCTGCACATCCATTGTGTGCAGTGCAGATTCGTGCATATATCAAGAGCAAATATGACAAAGATATACGTTGTCTTTGAAATGTTTCAAAATCACTTCAGTCACAATGCGCAATTAAAAGATGGAAAAAATCATATAAACGAATGACAGCTCGACGACGGTTTTCTGTCGTGCTTTGTGTTGTGACATGTCTTCGCCAACGGGAGGGCGTGTTTCATGAAATTTCCCGCTTTATTTTCCTTTATAGCTCTGTTTGATTTGTCCTCAACCTCGACATTGTGCTGTTGGTGGGGGCGCTCGAATCAAAATTGATTTCTTTGTTCATACAATGCATTCCCGTTGATTTATCGCGCCATTCTTCTCCCACGCCGAAAGTAAACAAACCGACCCGCAGAGTTGTTTGGGTCACAAGCCCCGTCGGCTATTCAGACGGACCAAGACCCATTGGGGATCTAATAATACTCTCAATGGCAGCCTTTGCCCGTTCACTGCACGGCTGGGCCTTTGCGCCAGATCTGAGAGGCGGAATTTGTCAACGAGCGGAAGCGAACTCCGAGATATTGAGGCTTGATGGAGCTTATTCAGTCGCTTGCAAAATGTCCCGTTCCTGGAATAAAACGCCTGGATGAATGTTGACCTCACCGCGTTGGAAATGGAAGGTCCAAGTTTACTTATTTGGTCAATAGCTACAGATTTTGATTTTTATTGATATTTAAACTCTGAACACATGTTGCTTTAACGTGAATGATGGATATTGTTTGAGTATCTGTGGGTGTTAAAATTAACTAGAAACCACTGGATAAACTACTGAGGAGCCGCGTACCTATAGCAACTCGACCTATGATGAAATATAAAAGGTGCATTGCACAACATGCTATTTACATACTTAGAAATAATCGAACCCTCGAATGAATCATTGATGCACGAAATTTTTGGGTCCGGAACTGACTTAGGTGGAATCGACTTAGTTGTAATGGAGGTTGCATGTATGTATGTACTTGGCGCGACAGGCCGTGAATGGGCTCAAGCCTACCGGCGACGTCCCTGCCTCGCGGTCATAGGTTAAGCGGGTACGTGTGGTTAGCACGTAGACATCCCCACGCCGTATTCCGGTCTTCTGAACCTCAGAAGGGAATTTTCTCATCGTCATACAGCAACATGTACTGGAATATTGCACGGAAATGTCACACTGTAATCTTGAATGAACAGGAATCAAACCCGACATCACCTAGTGGAAAACGAGTACGTTTACCAAAATCTAGCCATAAGCTCTTAAAAGGCGGTTACTCGGTGTTATTCATTTCGATCAACCACGAGCCGAAAGTTGCAATTCCGATTGTTTTTCAATAACGTATTGAAAACAATAAAGTTGCTATGCTTTCAATAAAACTTGGTTATTGTGACCGAGACGTAGGGCAAAAGGCGTAACGTGATTTGTTTTCCTTGGTTTCCTTTTTTGTTTTTGATTCTTATTTTATTTTAAATTAGGTGTCATTCGAGGTTCTGTCAACAATTGAATACTCCTGCTCGGAAGAGAGTTAAAACGCTAAATTACTGCGCTGATAATAATGAGCCCCAAAATCTGAGTGTTAGTTATAAAGCCATCTGGTTTTTAAGACCCAGTTCTTTACAAAGATCTTTCTAGCGTGAAGGCTTGAACTTAACTCTGAGACGCATGCTTTTTACATTTGGATGTAACCACATATGCTAACGGTGAGTTATGTCGACATGCCTCGTGGATGGTAGTATCAAAGGAGAGAACGAATGATGAAGGCAGAAATGGGGTGAGTAAAAATCGTTATGTAGAGCGCATCAGAACTTCGCCGCGTGACAGAAGGAGGTTGGGAGAAACGATAATCTCAGAGAGGGGCGGACCGAAACGAGAAGATAATGAGATTCGCAGGAGTGAAGAACGTAAGGTGTACGTGATGAAGTCGACGCGATCAGCGGCAGGAGATAGCGGTGGTTGAAACGTGGTTAGAGGGATTCTAAAGCCAGTTTTCGAGACAGAAAATTTTGTTTCAGAGGTCACATGACGTGCCACCCTGATGAGGACCTGAAATCCAGTCTAAAAGTTTCAAAAAACTGTAAAGTAGGCGGAGAATTGAAAAGATAGATACAAAATAGAAATGAAAAAATAACATCAGCTAATATGTAGGTAACATAGTTTCATTGCACTGGAGAGTAGAAACTAAGAGGATATTATGAGTGTTAACTCCCTACTAATGAAATGGATGTATCGTTAAAGTTGAAGTGGTCGTTGTTTTCTGATATTATTAAATGAGATATTATCGCTAGCAGAAGCGTCTGGGATATATTGGCGAATATATACCTATTTCAAGACAATGAGGAATATTTGTTACAGATTATAACAACAAATATTATAGATACAATATCGTTTGCGATGTGTTTCGGGGACTTGGTAAATATATTATTTCTTCGTCTACTCATCATGTTTATGAGGTCACGTATATGACGCACATTAATCTGGTTGTTCATTCATGTTCTCAAAAACGAATTTCCACGATCCCTTTTACGGTTCAACACTGGGTAGATTCACACATTCATTGTAATACTAGCATTCTACGACATTATGTTAGAAATTATTTTCAAGGCTATAACATTAACTGTACAAGTAAATAGCATTTATATTGCTCCCTAGATGTCCTGGAGAACAGTTTGAATCACAATAGAATGACAAATACGAAAGTCTTCGAATGCAATTACTAGAGTGGTGGTGCATAAAGAAGATATAAAAGAAACACAAATAACAAATACACATTTGTGCAATGAGGGGAAACAAATGTGAATGTGATTTTCCTTACAATATTTTAGTGTTGAAAGCAAATGATACAAACGAACGGTTGTTCGTCTAGTGACTCTGATATTTATCTCCGTGACGTTAAGCTG
Source organism: Gryllus bimaculatus (assembly GCA_017312745.1). NCBI lineage: Eukaryota > Metazoa > Arthropoda > Insecta > Orthoptera > Gryllidae > Gryllus > Gryllus bimaculatus. The sequence continues at coordinate 4,264,667 of BOPP01000058.1, read as the reverse complement.
GGGGAGGATAAAACAAGCGAAGGATACGTGGAGCGGCCAGTTCCCTCCATTTACAGGTCAATCACTTTCTTCCGATTGTAGTCTCTCCAACTGAGTGGAGGTGGTGGTGAGGGGTCAGCGATCTGGCACAGATGTAAAGGGGTCATAGGAGTCACGAACCTCAAAATAACCGTTCACCAAGATAATGAACAAAAGTCCGATTTAATTTACATACAATTCTAACAGACCAGTTCATTTGCCTATACAATTTACCTGTCGTCTTGTTTGTAAACATTCACATCCTACTGTTTTAACTGTGGAAATTTATTTCTGATTATAAATAATTATACCTTTCCCCCTATCCTACGGAAAGAATTTTTATTGATATTATTTTTGCTGGTTTTTCCCGACTCTTTGAGAATCTAGGGCGAATATATAGGAGTCATTTTACTATTTAACCCATAAATTTGTTTTCAGCATGTGTACGTTGGTCTCAACAGGCATTTTTATCGTGTGACTGATGATGTATTTCGTCTGATGTAAAGAGATGTCTCAGAATAAATGTTACAAACTTCTAGACCATGTAGAGTGGTCGATGATAATGATTCTTGACCGATTAAGATGTGGAGGAAAATCTCATTCTACTCCGAAGGTACATTGCGGCATTTTCCCTGGTAAGTAACTGCATCGGATTGCATAGGATTGGGTACGTAATCATCTTCCACGCCCCAGCGCGTCATAGAAGTTTGCAACATTTATTCCGAGTCGCCTACGAAATTTTAGGAACTTATTGTGTGGCATAGCGTAGAGCATTCGACAGCATTCTAAATCTCCTGCACATGCGCAGATGCACGAAAGCTGTGAAAAAAAATACTGCGCATGTGCAAGGTCGTTAGCGCTGCCGATTGATGTAACGCCTCGCCGAGCAAAACTCCCTCTTGTGTATGCGTACCGTAATGAAAAGACATGGGTGAGCAATTGCGCAGCCTCTCCGGTTTCAGCCAATTAACTTCATGCACCAGTTTGCGTCACAATATTAGCGGGGATTTTAAATGCCGCCAGATTCCCAAACGATTAACTTGTTACAAGTCATTGAAACGGATAAATAAATATTTCTTGGCGTCTTTCATTTCAGCTACATCTTCATTGTGTTATTTTTTGGTTGGTCACCATTAAAACTAGTCACTTTACGTACTTTCAAGGTGTTTCTAAACGGCCAGTGACTGCGGCCAGCGACTGACCTAACTTTTCAAACGAAGTTCTCATCTTGTCGTCGCGTGGTTTGTGACATATCTGCTGCGGCGCACAACGAGCAATAAAGGTCCATTCACCATGCAAACATAAACATAAGCATGGCGTTAACATAAAAGTTAGGACTAAATCCATAAGTGGACACATTCACAATGCGTTCGCATAACCATAACACGTAAGACGTTAACTTAAAAGCTTGCAAGCTTCAAGCTTCTGTGCTTATGCTGAAGTAAGACATCAATCACAGAACGGAAACTCAAAATCGAGAATCGAAAGAGAAGTGAAGTCGATAGACGAACTAATGACATATGTGCCATCGACACAGTCGATACTCGCAATCGATTCTCACATCCAACCAATAGTAAACTAGAATGTCTCACAGCCAATAGAAACTCTTATTTTGCTTACGTGTATGTCATTGTGAATACTTTAGTCTATCACTCATCTTAATTATTACGTGTGTGCGCTATGCTTTACATCGTGATTGGTCTTTAATTGGTGCGCCGTATCAGCTCACCCACGTCTTCGCATCATGACCCGTGCGCTAGTTGGTGCGTGTGGCGCGTGAGGGCGCGGCGGGCGCGCGCCGCGAGTCCCGACCGCGAGCACTCGTCGGCGAGGGGCGGCGGTCGGCGGGGCCGAGCGCGCAGAGTGCGCGAGTGCGGTCGGAGGGTGCGGGGGTGGGGGGAG